>CAJHQQ010003543.1:0-41918 GCA_905132885.1 Moricandia moricandioides
ATTGATCGATATCAACTGAAATACTTTTTTTTATAAGATTTTGTTTTTCAATAATATATATATATAATGTCTAATATTTTTATTTCTTAAGTATATATATAACTAAGTGATTCATTTGCGCCTATGTATAATGATAAAAATTTACAATATGACTGAGTCATGAAAATTGGTTAATATTTTATTTTCATCTATTTATGCTTTTAATTTTTTTTGTTTACAACTATTAAATTTAAATAGAAATATTTTTGCTTAATTATAATGTTATTTTATTTAGTATTATGATTTGCATTTAACAGAAATATGAAATATGTTACTCATTTTCGTCATACTAGATTGTTTATTATTCTTTCTACTGTCTATTTTTCAAAATTGTACTATCTCCATTCCATGAAGATTAAATAGATTTTTGTATTTTCTATTAATTTATATTATTTAATAATAGTAATTATTTAAAAAAAATTGAGTTTATTAATTTTTTATTTTTTTAAATTTATAGATAATCATATAAAATGATGAATTTATGATAGAAATTAATATAGTTTTTAATATATGTGATGAAATGAAAAATCTCCTACACATTATTTGAGAAATGCGTAGCTTAGGTATCATAAAATAATATAATAATATAAATATAAAATATTTTAAAATTTTTGAATCATTAGTTAAGTTTATTTTTATAATCTTAAATTTTTATTACTAAACAAGATTTTCAAAATTTATGAAATCTTTTTAAGAAATTATTTGTTTATTGTAATATTATCTTCTTATAATATCTACATTTTAGAAATTCTGTTTGATTTTATTTTTTTCTAATAATCAAAATTGTATATATAAATTTTAAATTTTTTATAAAATTTCATTTAATATAACTTAAGGAAAATAAATAAATACAAATCTATCTATGATTATAATTTTAAATATATACATAACTATTATTAAATATAATATAATTTAAAATAAATTAAATTAATTTTTTTATTTTATCTTAATATTATGTTTAAAAAATTAATATTTATGTTAAAATATTGGTATAAAATAGTAAAATATAAAATATCAAAATAATTATATATTTAAATATATTTAAAATTTAAAATTTATCTCTACACAACGTACAAGAAAACATCTAGAATTATCTTAAAATGTAAGGAGTATTTAACATATTCATTAGTTTACTCAATTTAGCATTTACTGACATTTATTTTGGTAAATTTGGCCATTACGAAGAAAAATATGTAATTTGTTTTTTTAATAAGTCTTATGTTCACTTTAACTTTACATCGAATATTATCTTTTGACTGTGTCATATGGTTTGTGTGAGCATGGATTCACTATTCAGTTTTGCCATGCCCTACACGTAAATACTAAAATTCTCTCAAAAATATTAAAATATGTTTTTTTCACTAAAAGAGCACACACAAAAAAATGATGAAAAAAGTTTTATTAAAGAGGTAAAAGTCTTTTCTCTCCTTAATTTATTGATGTATAAATATAAATACAATATAAATATTTATTTAAATACAATATAATTTTTGAATAATATTTTTTTGCATTTGAACACTTTCTATTTTTTTTAAAGAAACATTTCAGTTTCGTATTCCAAAATTTTTATTATTAAATCCAAATATTCTTTTAAAAACTATTTTTAAGTTTCTATTTTAAATTTGAAGTATTTTTAAATCCTAAACCCCACCTCCAAAATCATATCCCTCAAATGTAAACCATAATTATAAATTACTTAACCCTAGGGCTAGTGTCTATTTACCTATTTAATAAATATTTTTATCATTTTAACTTTTATGTGTTATATTTATGATAAAAACCTTTTTAGTGTTATCTTAAAGAATTTCTCTAATAACTTTCACTTTATTCCTTTGATTTTGTGTTGGAATTACATCCCAATAGTAAACAACTGATTCTTTAAGCTGAACTGAATTTTTGAAAGTTCACATATTGTTTAATTCAAAAGGGAAATTCTCTCAAATAATCATTTTTAAATTTTTGTCACCAAAATAGCTCTAAACAATGGTCAAAATAGCATTTTTTATTTCGAAAATTTTAATATATTTTTAAATCTTAAACCTCAACTCATAACTCTTAACCCTAAGTATAGATTAGTCAACCTTAGGGATATAAATTTATATTTACACCCTTTAATAAAACATTTTTTTGGTCATTTTTTCTTTGAAAACTATTTTTGTGATAAAAATATTTTTAGTACTATCCTATGATATTTCTCAATTCAAAATCCCAAGATTTAGTTAATTTTTGTTTTATCTACTCTGGTTACTTCATTTATCTGATATTATTTTGATGTCTTATTGCGCATTTATGATCCTAAGATTTCTTGCATACAATGATTTTGGAACCACAATCAACTTTAGTGTCGAGCGGTTGGATAATATTTGATTTGTCCATGAAATGTTCCATAGATTACAAACAAATTCGTTTTGAAAAAAAAAATTGTGGCAACTAAACATAATTGTAAAGTGTTTATTCGGGTGTAACAGTTTTATCTCGTACACAAATTAGGATTGACACAACAATGGATTAATTTCATGTTGAGGTTCAATTTTGATACATTTTATGCTTCTTCTAGATGTTCAACCGTGTCGGCTAATTGCTTCAGAAAAGGCTAAGTCAAGAAGATCCATTTTCTTACTTATTTACCTTTGTATGAAAATGTTAATCTCATATATGGAAGGTAGAATGAGATAATTTCTTAAAAAGGTTAAGAGTGACAAAGTAGAATTTTTCCATCTCGCACTTTTTGCAAATTATAATTGATTTATTTTTCTATCAAGCTAACAAAGACAATATCAAGTCATTTTACAAATCATTAAAAACTTATAATCCATTTGTGGACCATAAATATTTTAAATCGTCGTTACAATTTGGATATAAAATACATTTCTTAATATGGGAGTAAAGCCAATATTATGTATTTCAACAATTGGTGGTTATGTATTTTAAAATTGGATGCATGAGATCATATCTAGCAATATGAGAGAGTTTAAGGAGGCTAAGAATCAAATTTTCAGTTTCCTATAAGAAATACTTCAGAATTGAGTAAAGGAATGGATATCAAATTTTTATCAAAGGGAGGAAAGAGGTTCTCATATAATCAGTAGCAACTGCCTACTAATGTAATATCTTATTCATGTTTATCCAATTTGGTGAATTTAGACTAGCAAGTTTGATTGCTAGTTCTAGAGAGAATCAGAAATGAATGCACTAAATGTGTTAGAAAAGTATGCCAGGATATATAAGAAAATGGTGGACTTGATTTTTTTTTTGTTGTAGACAACTTTTGTACGAATTTATTGGCTGAACACTTATGGAAATTATTTGATCTTATGGATTCACTATTCTCAAATATGTTTAAGAGGGCTATTTGTAATAAATATCTTTTAGACCCAGTTAGATTTTACTCTGCATCTTATGGTATGAAGAGTACTATTTACTCGAACTTTGGTCAAAAAGGTCTTATCAAAAGAGTAGGATCATGATCATCGATTTTAAGATTGAATAATTCATGGAATACAACCTATCTCTTGATATCATAGACAAGTAACTAAAATACCTCTCTCTTTTTTCACTCGTCTGATTGACATTAATGAGGACGTGAAATCTCTCATTGATTCGTGTGACACATTTTCTAGAGGATGTGCCACTGATACTAAGTATGTCAGTCGGTTTTAAAAGTCATATAATTACGGAAAATACAATATAGAAAACAGGAAAATATACTGTTAAATGAGGATATAACTTTGAAAGTTTTACTATGATACTGATTTTATTTTCGATGTACATGTCCCAATGTTAAATATTTTACAGAATTTCTCGTGAAAATTAAAATGCCCACCGTAAATCACACACTTCATATGAAATTTTATATCATGATATGTTTATGTAATAAAGTTTAAGTTCACATAGAATAAATTGTGATATGCAATGTGTTCGTTGTGGAGTAAATAGAAATCAATTAATCATGTTATTAAAGTGTTATATAGTTATACAAAGATGGATCATTGTTCATATTTCATCAAACTCATGAATATTTACTATTTCATCACTCTCTTAAAATTTTCTTTATAAAAAGATTCATTCATAATTGAGTAAGGGAATGGACATCAAAATTCATATCTAAAAGAGAAAAGATGCTCTAATAAATTAGTATGAACTGCATCATGTAGTTATGTATTGTCTTGAATCCGTTTACCCAAGTTGGTGACATCCAAACTAACAAGTGCAGCTGCCAGTTCAAGTGGAGTTCTGTGAAACAAAAAAATGATTTAGATATTAGACAAAGTTTGTCCGGATAAGAACAATGGTGGAGCTAGTTTTCGGGTTATAGATGACCTTAATGCGATTTTATTGTCTCAACAATTATGGAGACTAGTTGGTTTTCAGATTCACTATTCTCAAAGGTGTTCAAGGGTTGGTATTTTTCATAAACCTTTTAGACTCATTTGGATCTTACTTTGTATCTTATAATTGACGACATATTTTACATCCTTAATTTTTGGTTATAAAATTGCATCAATAGGGTGTTATAAAGATAATATATTTCAGTATGGAATGATCTATGGATCATACTTACTCGACCGTAATCAGAGCTAGTAAAAGATTAACTACTATCATTATTCAATGTCAATCATTGACCCATCAATACAAAATTCCATTGCCCAACTAAATAAAGTGTTTGTTGTTCCTGAGGATGTACCAAATGGTACTAAGTATGCCAACCAGGCAGTTTTTAAAGCCAAATAGTTATGGATGAAACATACAAAATTAGGAAAATATATGGTTAAACCATGATATCAATGTGTTTATCGACATTCATATCAGAAGGAAAGTATACCATTTTTCCTTGATAAAATTTTACTTCTGATTTATTTTTCCACCAATATTGGATTGTATAACACTTAGGACAGTGTTGTTTAAGTGTGGGGAAGGTAGTTACTGATGTTGTGTTTTATTTTGAGTTTTATGATTTTATTGAGTTTTATATGTCAATAAGGGGATGATGAAATTTTCCAATTTTTTACTTATTATCTAACCACTTTGTAGCACCATTCTTAAATTTACTAATTGCAGGGTGTACAAGATTGAAATACCAAAGTGGACCACCTGCTAGTAACATCCACACTTGCTGAGAATGTCCGAAGGAATCAAAGCTGACCTCCAGCTTAATCAATTCAATTTGCTTGTCTTGGAGCTTGGTATACAGTAGATCGGATTCGTCTTGCAAGACTAGAATGTCAAAGTTTGTGTGTTTATGGTTTTCCTTCTCTCTCTCTCTCTCTCTCTCTCTCTCTCTCTCTCTCTCTTAGGCATCTAGAAAAGAAAAGATTGATATGATCTCATGAGATGTATAAAGGTAAGAAATTTCCTATAACCTCATTATTCTAATTCAAACGAATGATCACACAAAGCTAGAAGCGAGGGGTAGAGAATTTTCTATGACCCTATTATTCGCCTATAATTTGCAAAAAAAAAAACAAATAAAAAAATATTCAGAGAAGAAAGAAAGAAAGAGGGAACAAAGGGATCAGAGAACTCTATATTTGTGTTTAGATACTTTCTTGAGAAGAGTTCATGTGTCCTTTGATCGATACTCCCAAGGTAAAGTCTGCACCTTTTTATGTAAGAAATGAGGTTAATAGCTGGGTATGTTGGACAATATTAGGTAAGTTGTTGGATGTATGGTAAAGGTTGCTAAGCTATGTTAGTACATAAGGTACCTTTAAAGTTGGCATTAATTTGATGTGGTTTGCAATATTGCAGAGGCGATTACAATAACATCAGAATTGTGTACATGTGTTTTAAAGCCTCTTTCATAGGACTATTTTATGTTTTACTTGAGGACAAGCAAAAATATAAATCAGGGGAAGTTGATACTATGGCATTTAGTAGTTTACAGTCATATTATAACTCTTTTTTAGAGTCTATATATGTGTCTGGAGTATATTTTATAATCTTTGTAGGTCCACTAATGTTATGGAGCATTGACAAGAATATGGAGCACTTTGGAGCTTATTGATGAGGAAACTTGTAGTTTTTTAAGAAATTTGTAGTTCGAGCCGAGATTTAGAAGAAGTGTCGATCGACATCTCTTCCTTGGTGTCGCTTGACACTCACACGAGTAGTTGGACCCGACTTTATCCAAGACCGAATCAAGCCCAAGTTCCACATATTACAGAATTACTCTCTAGCCGACTTTATACTTAATATTTATAGGTATTGCCAATGTCTTGGGAAAAAAGAACCTTACAGTTTACCATCATTTATAGTTATTCTTAGAACTTTTTTAGTAGTTTTGGAGATAATGTCAAGACTTCTTCAGATATTTGTATCGCAACTCCATTGTTTTCTTACTTTATCTATTTATGCAATTCAATCAGTTCATCTTTATGTCTTGATTAGTTATGTTTGAGTAGTTACCTTGTTAGATTTAGGGTTTATTATGATTTAAATGAAGTATTGAAACATAGAACTGCTAGGGTTATTTGTAAGGATCCTTCATCATAATTTGTTTAACTTGTAATCTAGAGTAGCTTATTAGAACCCTTAACCTAGGGTAATTGACAACCGAAAAAGTGGGTTCAACTCCTAATAGTAATTCTGGAGCTAGGTTGTTAGGCGCATGCGACAAAAAGTTTAGTTAACCTAGAGAACATATCGATTAAGACGTTAATGTTTTTCTAAGGAAGTATCGATTGACACTTTGTAGTATCGATCGACACTCGTTCCTACTTCGCATGCAACAACTGGAACATAGGACTTAGTCATCTGATTAGACTCGCAGTAAAAGCTGGATGTCTTACTATTGCATTCAATTTCTAGTATGGTTCATCACACATCCTTAGAATCTATAACTCATAGTTATGATTGCTTGAAACCCTATGTTTAATTGCTTTCCCATATATCTTACAAATAATTGATCACTTGTTTACTGTTTTATTTACTGCTTTAATATTAATTGTCTAGCCTAATCTAAATTTCTATAGTCTATTGTGTTTCACGTTCTCTGTGGATTTGACCATAAATACTACAATCCAATGTTTTAAATGAGAGAGAAGGTTCCTTTAGGATAATTTGAGTAATCGGAGGGGATTTTAACCAAATATTATCACCAACAGATCACTCGTCTAGGGATGTGCAATGTATGGACTCTAATATGTGTCAACTGAGGGATACCTTTACCAGTGTGGGGTCTTTGATCCGAAGTATCGGCTCACACTTTAATTGTTCCAACAAGCAGCTAACGACTCCTATTGCTAAAAAGTTGGATGAGTCCCAGTAAACGCAGAATGGATCAATCAATTTCATAACTCTGTGGTAACGTTCCTGCCTCCGGAGATATCAGTTCACTGCCCAGGATTTGTTGATCTCTCTTTCCAACTGCCTAGAGCGGGTACAAGACCCCATAAGTTCTTTAATTATCTGACGAAGCTTCCAAGCTTTCCAACAACGATCGAATATGCTTGACTGCAGGTTGGTGACATTGCTGAAAACCTTTATTTCTTCTGCTAAAACTAAACGAGCCTGAAGAAACTTGACAAAAGCAATTTCTCTAATATCAAGAAAAGAGTGTCTCTTGCACTTGCATCTTTACAGGCAGCTCAATCTCAGGCCCTTCTGTTTCCATATGAATCGAATTTCGTTTTGGAAAAAGCTTGCCATGAGAAATGGTATTTCCTGAGAGGAATATAAGAGGCTTATTTCAGGAAGAGATCAAGGATCAATTGGCTTAAGGAAGGTGATTTTAACACCAGATTCTTACACATAATTGCCTAGAAAAAAATGGGTTACAATACTATTCGATCCTTCCTTTTTATCAACAGGCATTATGTTACTGGATCCTAACCTTATGAGTCAACATACGCTAAATCACTTCACATGCATTTTTGGTCCTCTGGAAGTCCCATGTTGCTATGTTTCTCCTCGATGGTTTGCAGAACTTCTCACGTTCTCCTGCTCTCCAACTCTAGCTGCATCCATGGAAATTGTTCCTTCTCGTGAAGAAATACAAAGGTTTTTTTTTTTAATAACAAAGGTTCTTTTAAGACAAATTCCAAGTAAGGCTCCTAGTCCATATGGATTATTTCGGGCTTCTTTAAATCTGCTTGGAGTTTCACTGGTGAGGAGTTTATGACTGCATTGGTGAGGAGTTTATGAGTGCAGTGATACACTTGTTCACTTTAGCCCTAAATTCACTGGAGCTTCTTCCATATATGAAAATAGGCCAATCTCATGTCTCAATACCATCTACAAGGTCAATTCCCAGACTATTGGTTCGCAGACTCAAGCCAATCCTAAATTATCTCATAATGCCAAACCAAAAGACCTTCATTCAAGATAAATTGCTATTGGAGAATACAGTTTTGGCAGCTGAGATTATGTTGGATATCATCAGTATGAAGGAGGGAGGAAAATCACACTGAAGATAGACATTGCAAATGCCTTTGATACAGTCATGAGATTATGTTGGACTTCCTCCTAAGTTTGTTAGGTGGATTGAAACACGTGTCTGGACTCCTACTTTCATGATTGGCTACAATGGAATGGTGCATAATTTTTTTAAAGGGAAGAGGGGATTGCTGTAACGGGATCCCCTCTCACCTTCCCTATTTGTGCTGGTCATGAATTGTCTCTCTGCACTTCTGAACAATGCTACGGAGTCAAGCAGATTCGTTTACAATCCTGAGTGCTTTCAGACTAAGCTCACGCACTTGAGTTTTGCTTTTTTGCAGATTTGTTGATTTTTACGGATGGTGATCTGTCCTCAGTTCAAGGCGTGCTGATGGTACTGCATGAATTTGAGATCCTCTCTGGTCTGTCTATAAGTATTAATAAGACATGTTTGTTTGCTCTCGGACTTCAACCTTTTGAAATGGAAGCTATGTCTGTCTCTACTGGTTTGTCTTTCGGTTCCCTACCTATTAAGTACCTTGGTGTTCCTCTCTGTACCAAAAAGATTTTGATTGCCAATTATGAACCCTTGTTTAAGAAAGTGAAAACAAAAATGTCAACTTGGAGCTCTAGGTCTCTATGCTATGCAGAAAGACTTTCTTTTTAATACGGTTATAGTGGGAATAACAAACTTCTGGTCCTCTACTTTCTTATTGCCAAAGAAATGCATTGCCACCTTGAACTCAATGTGTAGAGCTTTTTTTGTGGAAAGGATCTTTTAAGGGCACCAATCTGCAAGAGTCATGGGAAACGGTTACAAAACCTATGGAACACGGAGGTTTGGGATTGAGGACCCTACTGATCTGGAATATGGCATGTGCCATGATGTTAGTTTGGCTTTTATTCTTTAGATCAGGGTCGATAGGGGTTGTGTGATTCATTGAAGAGGTTTTGTAGGGGGACCTATCAAATTACTGGATACTGAGAAAAAGGTGTTGGATAATTCGAAGCTTGTGGAATCTTAACATATTATTAGATGTTTAATATGTTAAGATATAAACACAAAAAAAGAAATCTAGAATAGGAAAAGGAAGTTTTCTATTAGATTAAGTTTGTGTTTTCCATATCCCACATATTAAAAGGGAATTGTCTTTCACTATAAATATAGGTCTCATGGAGAGGTGTTCCATAAGAGATCTAAGAGAAACATTGACAGCTTTAGTTTTGAGTAGTTTCTAAAGCAATAAGAAAAATTGTTCTTATTATTCTTTGTTCTAAGAGATCCTTCAATTGGTATCAGAGCCTCAGGTTGGAGACTCGATCTAAGCTTAAGTTGAAGCTTCGATCCTATTAGCTATGAAGCAAGAAGTTCACGACACAAGATGACTGACGTGAATAGGGCTCCACACGCAAAGGACCTTGGATCTGCATCCATCCAATGTTCGATGTTGAACTCGACAAACTACACAGTTTGGTCGATGAGGATGAGGGTGTTACTTCGTGTTCATGATGTGTGGGACATGATAGACCCTGGTTCGGATGATCAAAAGAAGAACAATGTTGCGATTGCTCTTTTGTTTCAATCCATTCCCGAAACTTTGATTCTCCAGGTGGGAGAACAAACCGCATCGAAAGACATTTGGAACGCCATCAAGTCACGACACCTTGGAGCTGATCGTGTAAGGGAGGCGAGACTTCAGACATTGATGACGGAGTTCGACAGGTTGAAGATGGATGATAGTGATACCATGGATGACTTTGCGGGAAAGATATCAGGGTTATCATCCAAGGCAGCCTCGTTGGGAGAAAACATAGAAGAATCCAAGATGGTTAAGAAGTTTTTGAAGGGTCTTCCAAGACACAAGTATATCCAGATCGTAGCGTCGCTTGAGCAAGTCCTAGAACTAAACTCTACGGGTTTTGAGGACATAGTTGGAAGGATAAAGGCGTATGAGGAGCGTGTAGGGGAAGAAACTCAAAAGGAAGACCAAGGGAAGCTTATGTTTTTGGATAACAATCACCATATTCAGAGGAACTATGGAGATTTTCGTGGTAGAGGTAGATGACGGAATGGAAGAGGCAGAGGTCGAGGTAGGTTAAACAACCAAAGTCATGTGTCACACACCGAAGACAAAAACTCGAAGAAGGATCGTTCAAAGCTGATATGTTGGAGATGTGACAAGCCGGGTCACTATGCAACTTCATGTCCCGAGAAGTCAGTGAGGAATCAAGAAACCAACTTAAATGAAACACAAGACGCCGATGCCCTCTATGTACACGAGGTGGTATTATTGAATGAAGACAAGGTGATTCCAAAGAATCTTGATATCGACAAAGGCAATGCAAGTGTTGGTATTTGGATAATGGAGCGAGCAATCACATGACGGGAAACAAGGAGTTCTTTTCGAGTTTGAATCTCAACACCAAAGGGAAAGTGAAGTTTAGTGATGGATCGTGTGTTGATATCGTAGGAAAAGCGGTTGTTACCTTTGTGTGCAAGACTGGGGAGAAGAAGGCACTCAAAGACATATACTACATACCCAACCTGAAGAATAACATATTGTGTCTTGGACAAGAAACAGAAAACGGATGTGATGTTAACATGAAAGATGTCTATTTAACACTCACAGATTCATGTGGCAGGTTGCTTGTACGTGTTACAAGATCTCCAAAACGTCTCTACAAGACCCCGATGAAGATTAGCTATCCGCAGTGTTTACATGTCAGAGATGAAGATGCAACATTGAGGTGGCATGCTCGACTAGGAAATATAAGCTATGGCGTGATGAACAACATGGTAAAGAAGGAGATGGTCGTAGGAATGCCGTGTGTAACACACGAAGAAAGCGTGTGTGACGCATGTCTAGCAGGGAAGCAGATTAGACATTCATTCTCGACTAAAGCCATATTTCGTGCGACAAAGCCATTGGAGTTATTGCATGGAGATTTGTGTGGACCAATCACACCACCAACACCTGCAAATAACAAGTATGTCTTTGTCCTAATTGATGACTTCTCCAGGTATATGTGGACTATACTTATGAAGGAGAAGAGTGAGGCATTTGATCGGTTTAAAAGGTGTAAGGAAAGTGTAGAGAAGCAAACCGGGTCAACCATTAAGACCTTTCGCACCGATAAAGGAGGAGAGTTTACATCAGCTGAGTTCAATCTATTCTGTGAAGAGAATGGAATTAAAAGGCACCTAACCGCGTCTTACACGCCTCAGCAAGACGGTGTTGTAGAGAGAAGAAACCGAACCTTAATGGGTATGACAAGAAGTATGCTGAAGGCAATGAAGATGCCGAATTACTTATGGGGAGAAGCTGTACGACATTCAACTTACCTCATCAATAGAGTTCCTACAAAAGCCTTGAAGGATCAAACGCCATACGAGTGTCTCACATCGAAGAAACCAAATATCGAGCACTTAAGGATATTCGGTTGTGTAGCACATGCGAAAATCAGTGTGACACATCTAAAGAAGTTAGATGAGAGATCAAAGAGTGTGATCAATCTTGGAACTGAGCCGGGTTCCAAAGCATATAGACTCTATGATCCAGTAGCAGGGAAGGTGATGGTGAGTAGAGATGTGATTTTCGATGAGAAGAAAGCTTGGGATTGGACATCTACAACCAACCAAGCTGATTGTGAACCTAGTATGCTTAAGCTTCCACATGAGGGTGATATAGAAGAAGGTAATGATCAAGGTGAGGATCATGAACAAGAAGCTATAAACCAAGATGAGGAAGAAGAAGAAGATACATATCACAATGCAAACCAAGACGTTGGTGGTCAACCGTTGGTGACTAGACACGGCCGCACCGTAACAAAACTAAGGTATCTCGATGATTATGTGTTACTTGCAGATCAAGAAAGTGCAATGTTGTTGCTCACAGTAGATGGCGAGCCAGAGAACTATCTTGAGGCCGAACACGTAAGAGAATGGGTTGAAGCTATGGTAGCTGAGTTGGATTCTATCACAAGAAACAAGACATGGGAGCTTGTGGATAGACCGGCGGGAGTGAAACCTTTAGGGTCAAAGTGGATCTACAAGATCAAGAGAAAATCGGATGGTACAATAAACAAGTATAAGGCGAGACTTGTGGCAAAAGGCTATGTACAAAGACAAGGAATAGATTTCGATGAAGTGTTTGCACCAGTGGCACGTCTCGAAACTATACGTAATAGCCCTTGCAGCAACAAACGGATGGGAGATTCATCATCTGGACGTGAAGACCGTTTTCTTGAATGGAGATCTAAAGGAGACAGTGTATGTGACACAACCCGAAGGTTTTGAAAGAAAAGGAGAAGAGGATCGAGTTTATGTGTTACACAAGGCGTTGTATGGATTACACCAAGCACCGAGAGCCTGGAATGTGAAACTCGATCAAGTTCTCAAGGAGATGAAGTTTAAGAAGTGCACGAAGGAGCCATCGGTGTACCACAAGAACGAAGAAGGGGACCTCTTGTTGACAGCCATTTACGTTGATGATCTATTTGTGACAGGAACTTCGCTTAAGGTGATTAACCAATTCAAGGAAGAGATGTCAAATAAGTTCGAGATGTCAGATCTAGGGAAGCTAACATATTACCTTGGCATAGAAGTGATTCAAGGAGCAGACGGAATCAGAATAAAACAAGAAAGGTATGCTCAAGGAATCTTGTGTGACACAAAGATGGAAGCGTGTAACATTACTCACGTACCAATGGAGTCGACTTTGAAAATCTCAAAAGCTGAAGATGAACCAGAGATAAATGCTACGAATTTCAGAAGGATCATAGGATGTTTGAGGTATTTGCTTCACACAAGACCTGACTTGTGTTACGCAGTAGGCGTACTAAGTAGATACATGCATAATCCGAGAGACTCTCATGGACAAGCCATCAAGCACATATTGCGATATGTGAAAGGAACAACAAACTTCGGTCTGTTCTTCAAGAGAAATGGGTCAAGGAGTGTCGTTGTTTATAGTGACAGCAGTCACAACATTGATGTCGATGACGGGAGGAACACGTCAGGACATGCATTCTATTACGGTTCATCAATGGTTACTTGGACGTCGCAGAAGAAGCAAATGGTTGCATTGTCATCATGTGAAGCAGAGTTCATGGCAGCAACGGAAGCAGCGAAACAAGCTATATGGATCAAGGAATTGTTGAGTGAGATACTAAGTGAAGAAGGCGAGAGAGTCAGACTTAGGATCGACAACAAATCAGCCATTTCTCTAACGAAGAATCCGGTTTTCCATGGAAGAAGTAAGCACATACTTTCAAGATATCATTTCATTCGAGAGTGTGTGGAGAATGAGGAAATCGAAGTTGAGCATGTGCCGGGTGTTGAGCAGAAGGCCGACCCCTTAACCAACCCATTAGCAAGGATTCAGTTCAAGCAAATGAGGAGCTTAATCGGAGTTCAAGAAATTTATCTCCCTAATTCAAGTTGGAATTAAGGGGGTGATGTTGGATAATTCCAAGCTTGTGGAATCTTAACATATTATTAGATGTTTAATATGTTAAGAGATAAACACAAAAAGGAAATCTAGAATAGGAAAAGGAAAAGGAAGTTTTCTATTAGATTAGGTTTGTGTTTTCCATATCCCACATGTTAAAGAGAATTGTCTTTCACTATAAATATAGGTCTCATGAAGAGGTGTTCCATAAGAGATCTAAGAGAAACACTGAGAGCTTTAGTTTTGAGTAGTTTCTAAAGCAATAAGAAAAATTGTTCTTATTATTCTTTGTTTTAAGAAATCCTTCAAAGGGGGCAATTTTCAGGGTTTGCAAACAAACTACTTGGACCAAAGCATGAAACATTCTCTATGCTAAAGATGAAGGTTGGAAATGGACATAGATGTCTATTCTGGTTTCATAACTGGACGTCAATGGTGATCTTCGACGGTTCTTCACTGGCTTAATGTCTCGAATACGCATTCTTTCAAATGCTACCCTCTTTGATCTCTATTCCAATGGTTCTTGTCATGTAAGGCCATCTAGAACGGAGTAGCAAGTATCAATAATAAAATATTTTTTTTCAAGTTGAGAAATATCTAGGTTTTGATCTTTATTAGTGTTGTTCGTTTGCCAGATGCAGCCACCTGTGGTTGCGTCTATTTTTTTTAAAGTTTATTCATTTTATTGATGCCATACCTGCGTCTGAACGCTGCGTTCTCGCGTCAATAAAATTTGGACATTAAATTTATCAGCGTTAGCGTACAGTGTCTTCAAAACAAACAACAATCTGCGGCTGTGTCGGCTTCTGCGGCTGCGTTTTCAAGACAAAAAAAAACAAAATAGCATGACGCAGCCGTAGACGAAGCATCAGCCGCAGCCGTAATCGCAATCGCAGAAAGCTGCGTCTGCCAAACAAACAACACTATTATCGATTGACACCCACCGGTGACTTACTGAGTTTGATTGCCAAGTATTGATGCACAAAGCTTGAGTCCAACTCGATACCCATCTTAGAAATCAACAAAGCCAATAGTGAACACCAATCAACAACCTGTGGATGCACTAGAACAAGAATAATCGACCCCAGCTAAAACCTCTTTCGTTGAGAGTGTCGATCGACACCATAATGGCGAACATGAACCTGTCATGGATCAGCAGGCAACGAAAGAAACAAGTACAATTGGGAAGAGAGAGAAATATATGAAGCTCTATGTTCCCAAACTCATGAGGAGAGAAGTTAACAAAGCTGAACTAGATGGATTTCATAAGAGAGCAAAGAAGCTTCCTAAGAATATGTCTTTCGAGTATGCCTATTATCAGTACAAACTAGGTAATTTCTTCATAAAGAGCAAATAGACAGATAGAAACATTAAGCTGCTGTTCAAAAAGGTCAGCCGTAAAACTAAGAAGAAACTAAAAAAGGAACAAGATCCTGAGAAGTTTTTGATTCCCTACAGTATACATGACTCCAATTTTCCATACACCCTTTGTGATACTGGAGTTGCGGTCAACATCATGGCCAAAGACACCGCTGAGCTGTTAGGATTAAAGGTGGAACCTTCTCAAGATAGTTCACATTCGTGAATAACTCCAAGGCAAAGTCGGCCGGCATGATCAATAATGTTAAAGATAGGGGAACAAATTGTCCCTGTGGACGTTCATGTTGTGGAGATCAAATCAGGTCAGGAAACTTATTTTTGGAAGAGCCTTCATGGCTACAGTAGGGGCAGTTTGTGATGTAAAGAAGAATAAGATGTGCATGACTAATATTTGATGAAACTGTCTTCTACGATCCTATGGAGAAGAACAAAATCAAGGAGTTTAGTTCATGCACAGAGCTATCTGAAGATCCAGCACCTACAGCTGATTCAAATCGCGAGACTGCAAAACCAGCATCAACGTCGATCGACACTCAGACATAAGCATCGGTCGAAACCCTCCAAATTTTAGAACAACCCGAGACTGAAGATCATAAGTTTTGGGGAAGAGCCAAAAAGAAGAAAAATAAAAAGAAGGAAGATGTAGATTTTTTGTCACTAGTTTCTTCGCGATGTCATGACGGAAATCTTGAGTATAAGATGCGCTGCAGAGAAGGTTTACGGCCTTTCACCAAGATTAGAGTTCTATGTGAGTCAGAGCTGGGAGACATAGGAGAAGCTTCTGCAAGAGCTTTGACATGGTGTGTTTATTGTTCTCGTAGTGTATGAATATCCTAACCAATGAACTATGAAATTAAGCCTAATCTTAACACACAAATAGTACTCTTGCCAAGAAAGATCAAGTGTATTACTTAGGGATAGAATCCAAAGAGAGCAATGACACATAATAGATTTCTTATTCTAATGACACATAATAGATTTCTTATATATGTAGCACACCATTACTTTAAGGAATTGTTACTTATCAAGAGGTATAAATGAAATATGAAAATATGATTATATTGTACATATGGAAATATGCTATTAAACTAACTAGATACAAATATAAGTCTGCTAGACCTGGGGTTTCAAGCTTAATGGATTATAAGAAATAGGAAGCACGGAAATGTAAATACTCTCGAACTTAAATATTAACTATTCTGATCCTTTTAACTCCAAATCTCATATGCGAGCAAAAGGAAAGAACATCGATCGATGGCTAAGGCCTGATGTCTATCGATGGTGAAATCAGAAGAAGTACGAACGAGATTTGATATGTTCACCAAGCTAATTAGACCAGTTCTCACAAGCGCCTAACAACCTAGTTCAATGGAGTCTATTCTGGCACATAACCTACTCTCGTAGTCTTCCATGTCTCACTTTCGAGATCCTAGTTAGCTACTCTAGAATGCAAGTATTAAGCAGAACTCAATTGATGGATATAAACCTAACCTAGCAATCCTACTTTTGGGCTAATCCATGATTGCTATCATTTAACCCTAAATCTAATTGATAACTACTCAAACATAATCAAAGCAAGAACAATAGTCTAAATATAATGCATAGATAGAATATTGGGGTTCCAACACAAATCTCCCTAATGAGTTATGATCTTCTTCCCTCAAAACTATAGTAGAAAACTAAAACTCTCTAGATCACCCTCTCTTGTGTAATACATAAAGCATAAAATATAAAACCCTAAAATCTAGGTCAAAACTCGTCCAGGGCATCTTCGTCATTTATCTGTAACTTGGACTTGAAATCGGCTGTCTGTGATTTGGCTGTCGATAGATGGCAAGTGTGCAACATCGATTGACCTTGGTCTTGTAACATCGGTCGATGAAAAGGTCATGTCTTCCATCGACGACTGTCTTGTACTTCGATTCTCTAACAGATCAGCTACAAATTCTTCTCCTCTAAATGTTCCAAAAGCTCCAAGTATCTTTATATATCTCCAAAACATACCTGAACTTATAAAGACCCTATAACATAGTCTAGAAACACATAATAGATCCTAAATAGAGCTTATAACATGGCCTAAAACTGGTTATACATAGGCTATATTAACTCCCCCAGACTTAACATTTTGCTTGTCCTCAAGCAAACAAGCCTGCGAAAGAGGTTTTGAACAGCGAAGACTCACATAATATCTAAGTATAATTGTCACCTTACTTTATTGCAGCCACATCCTATCAAGTTAATCAGAGAGAATTTTATATACCCAATCCTAGTATAGCAACCAAATCTATTCTACCAACAACTTAGCGAATACTAGTCTCACTCACCCCTTTACTTATATCATTTCTTTGCATAAAATAAAAGTCCAAGCTTAACCCTGGGAGTATCGATCAAAGGACATATGGACTCTTACCTCTGCAAGTATCTGAGCACACAAGTAGTCGTCTCTGATCCCTTTCCTCTCTCTCTTCTCACTTCCCTCAGTCAATGTCTCCTTTCTTTTGAGGGTATCATTTTATTTTATTTTTAATTGACTAAGATATTTGGATAGGTTTCCATTAGGGGTGAGCGTTCGGATACCCGTTCGGGTTCGGATCGGGTACTTCGGATTTTTGGGTATTTCGGTATAGAGGTATAGAACCCGTTCGGGTATTTTTGTACTTCGGGTCGGGTTCGGGTATTTTTAGTTCGGCTTCGGTTATTTCGGGTCGGGTTTTCGGATACTTACATTTTCAAAGAAAAAAATTAAAATTTTCATTTCTCAAGTTTCTTTTATATAAAAATATAAATTTCACTTACCTGCTTTTTTATTTTTTATAGATTGAATGATTAATAGATTTGGAGATAACATTTCAAAAATAAAAAGACACTAATTTGGTTTGTTTTTAAATTTAGTTATAAATTTTGTTAATGCATGAAACAAAAAGCTTGGTATACATTTGAAGTGAGTATCAAATCATTTTTATTCGTAATTATATGTATATTATATAGTTTTAAAGTATGTATAACATCAATATATAGATATTTTAAATAAATTGAGAGATGTAAACTAAAAATATAAGGTAAGTATACATATGTTCGATTATCTTCGGATATCCATTCGGATTCGGATATTACCCGTTCGGGTTCGGATATCCAATCTCACATAATTCAATACCCATTCGGGTATTTTACTACTTCGGTTCGGATTTTGGTTCGGGTTTTTCGGATCGGGTTCGGGTGCGGCTTCGGATATCGGGTAAAGTGTGCACCCCTAGTTTCCATGAATCAGACCCTAATAGTTTTTGCCAGCAGATCCTGTTCCCTTCTTTTTAACCTTTATCTCTTTCTAGAATCATACGAATCAAACGTTAATGGTTGTAGCCAAAAAATCATGTTCGACTCCTTTTTTAATCTGATGGGGAGAAAGAGGGGAATCAATAACACACAAACTTTTACCTTCCATACTTGTAGAAGAAATCCAATTCAGTGTATACCAAACCCCAAAGCAAGAAATTAATGTCAGGATTAGTGTTTGAATCAGCTTTGGTTCCTTCAAACTTTCTAAGCAAGTGTGATATAGTGGCATGATGAATGGTGCTTATAGCATGATTAGTCAATAATAAATCTCGATCATAGTCCTGTTCTTGACTCAATAAAAACTTTTCTGAAAAACTTATGTAATTATAGAAATAAAACTCAAAACAAATAAATAACATTAGCCAACCTCCGAGAGACTTAATTACACTGTCCCCAGTGTAATATGTCCCGGATTGGTTTAGGAAAAAATCCAAATCATAGGTAAATAGTTTAAGTATAAAACTCGATACCTCTCTCTCTGTAAGATGGTGTCGATCAATGGTAGGCAAGTGTGGTTGATTGATGGTAGCTATCCGTTGTCGACTGATGGTTCCTCTATGGTGTCGATCGATGGTGGACTTAAACAATTAAACAACAGGTTGCATCCTACTCAGCGCTTGGTTATAGTCTTAAGCTCGGCGTTTGAACTTTCTGACTATAATGGAGATGGATCAACACTTGGAAAACAAATGTCTACATCTTCTTTGCTCTTCTGAAACCGTGTACCAACGAAGCTTCTCATCGCCTCATCTCCTCTGGATTTCTCATTCTTTTTGATCTCCTTAGCAACCTCCACTGAATGCATTCTCCTTTGTAGATTTTCAATGATGTGTTGTAGCATTCTATGTATGACAGCTGTAGTCTCTGATATATCCTCCAATTGCTGAGATATATTTTCCTTCATCAGGCTTTGAGAAAAAACAATATCATTGAACCTGTCTTCTGATCGTTGTTCTGCTACAGACTTCTGTCTGTCGAACTCAGTATCGATCGATGGTCGGATGCTGCTGTCCATCGATGTCACTATGTCTTCTCCAATCGCATGCTTTCTTTGAACAGTATCCAAATCTTGCTTTGTCTAATCCATGCGTGTAGTAAAACCATTGAGGCACTTGTCTATAGGATAATAGACATCATCAAGCCTCTTGTAGAAATCATCCACTGACATCTCTTGAACTTTGTAGATTTCCTCCACAATCTTATCAATCTCTGCTCTGCTGTATGTTTTTTGTTTCTACATAGATATAGGGATCTTTGCTGCATGTTCTGGAAAACATATGTAGCTCTTCTCAAACATAGTAGCTCTCTATAGAACTGCTCGGATGTATGCTTCTTGCATATTCACGACTCTATCGTCTATAAATTGTACATTACCATTCTCATCTCTATAGATGCCATACACATCTTTTTTTTTCCAATGGAAAATTCTTCTGCCATCAGCATCATAAGCTCTCTATCCATGCTCTATAGGACCGTCAATCAATAGTGGGTTTATCCCGTCGAACGATCGTGGACTTCCTTAACCATACGGATTAGAAGTACAAAACTGGTGTGCCCCTGGAAAAGTGGTGTCGATCGATGCATGCTGATTGTCGTCGATCGATCTTGGATGTTTGGGAGTGTATAGATCATCATGGATCGCTTCTTCTGCTCCTCATTGTCGATTGATGCTTGTACATGTGCGTCGATCGACGACTGCTGCTTTTATCCAAAAAAATTTCCTGATCTATTAGCCATAACAAGGACATCTGATATATCCTCCTTAGGTATGTTTAGAATTCTCCCCTAAAGAGCTCGTTCACGTTCTTCCGTGTCCTTCTGGTGTGTGTCTGATATCGTTTGAAGGAAATGAGATGCCATCGCTCGATGCTCGACTATTTACCTTCGCACTCATTACCCAGCCAGCTTCTTCCAGCGCTAGGCCACGAGACTCAAAAAACCCTTCCTCTCTGTAATCTTCATTGTATTCTTCGTAAGCTTCATCGTATCCTCGGTATGCCTGATGTGTGTCGATCGATGATGTATGGCGCCTGTCGATCGATGCTCGATAATCATACTGTTGGCCAAAAAGGTTCCATTAGCCATCGCAAGTATATCTGTCACATCCTCCCTCGTGACATGCAAAATTCTGCCATCCATAGCTCTTGCGTGACCATCTGAATCTCTCATAAAAATGAACTCATGTGGCTGTAGATAACCATATTCCATCTCGTGTTTTGCTGCTGAATCTAGTTCGGACTCTGAGTTAATACCAGTATCGATCGATGGTGATTGGTTACCATCGATCGACCTCGATGTCCCGAGTTTATGGGAAACATGAAAAACACCAGCCTCTTCATAGCAATACCTCGATATTCAATTATCTCTTCCTATCTATAGTCTTCATCGTGATCTGAGTTAATACCACTATCGAGCGATGGTGATTGGTTACCATCGATCGACTTAGATGTCTCGAGTTTATGGGAAACATGAAAAACACCAGCCTCTTCATAGTAATACCTCGGTATTCAATTATCACTTCTTCTCTATAGTATTCATCGTGCTTGAGGTATACTGAGTTGTAATCGATATCTACATGGTAGGTGTTGATCGGTTCTGAAGGGTGACTGTCGATCGATTGTTGAACTGCAAGCTTGTCGATTGATTGGCTAGGTTGGGTCGATCGACGCACCATCTTCCGAATCCTCATTGAACTCATAATCGCAGAAGCATGTGGCCACAAGTTCTGCCTCATTAAACAATTCAATCAGAGTATCTTTTTTCTTATTCTTAACAGGTTCATAATATATACTTTGATCAATTACAGATACAAACAACATGTTTAATTTCATATTCCTTAACAAAAGGTATAAATGAAATATGGAATTATGATAATATTGTAAATATGGAAATATGCTATTAAACTAACTAGATGCAAATATAAGTATGCTAGACCTAGGGTTTCAAGCTTAATGGATCATAGGAAATAAGAAGCACGGAAATGTAAATATTCTAGAACTCAAATATTAACTATTATGAATGATAGGGTCTTATACTTACCACTATTGTTCCATGATATCAGCCCTATTTAGAGTATTTTCATATTCAAGTACGTTATGGGGAACTTTGGTGATTCTAGAGCTTTTAGAGATGCAGAACTATGAAGATGCGTCAGATGTTTAGCTATGGATGGAGACCTTCCCACGGTGATATTGAGCTGATATTTTTACATAAGATAGAGCTTTTAGTTAGATTTCTAATGCTACCGGTTTGATGTTCATCGGATGGTTAGATCTAGAGTTATGCCCAATTTACTGAAGAGTGGTCTGTATGCCTTGCGAGAGGAAGCTGTCGAGAAGATGACTGAGTGTCGATCGACGGTGATCCCAGAAGACAGGCCCGGCTTATATTATGGCCTACTAAAGCCCAGATGTCATGGCAAGTTACCAGAATACCCTTGAACGAGTTTAGACGTAATTTATATAGTTTTCTAAGCCATTGTTGACGGCTAAGCTTTATTTTATTCATTGTCTTAAGTTTTGGAGAGAAGATCAATTCTCCTTGAGAGATTGATTGGAAATCCTTTCGTTTTATATTGATTTCTATATCTATTATTTGTTCAGAGTATGATTTGTGTTATTTCTTCCATGTCTAAGTAATCATCTTGTTAGGTTTAGGGATTTCATGTTCTTAATGTCGAACTGATAGTTATAGGATTGCTAGGTTATCTATAGATCTCTACACCAGGGTGGCTTGTAATACAGGGATCTAGAGTAGTGGAATAGCACGAGAGTGTGACTGATTGCTTGAACCTAAAATCATAGGACAATTAAGAGGCACGAGAGTGCAATTAATTAACGAAACCTGAGCCCTGTGTGAATTAGATATCTAGGCACATACGAGAGTTGGTATAGGATCTAGTTGAACATTAACGATATGTGTGTTAATGCTTGTCTCAGGTAGTATCGATCGATACCTAAGCATTTTTATCAATCGACTCTCAATCCTTGTTTTCATGCGAGAGCTGGAAGATAGAACTTAGGCATCTGATTAGTAATTGCATGTGAAAGCTTGATTACTTGCTTATTGAATTTGAGTTCTAGAATTTATCTATAAAACCCTTAGCATCCTTGATTTGTGTTTTGAATCTATTGATTGTTAAATCCCTAGACATAGCTATTTCATCTTATTGTTGTCAAACCAATCACATGCTTACTTGTGTACTATTACTTCTGTAATCCCTGAGAATCGATCGATATGAGAATTGATATGGCCTACGCGATTCTATATTAACAGGTCTGCAATTCAACCTCGAGAAATCCAGGGGGTCAACGGCCAGATAAGACCTGCATACTTGCTCATGTGAGCGAGCACCACTTTCATGGCCTTCCCCATGAAGATCCCATGACCACATTGAAACACTAGAGTATTTTGTTTCTAGCATCCTGGAGCATGAAGAAACTAAAGACTATCTTCTATTCAAGTTATTTAAGTATTCTCTCTCTGGTAATGCACTTGTTTGGCTGAAACTTGTACCACCTCTTACTACTTGGGATGATGTCAAGACTGCGTTTCTGACTAATTCTTTTTGATGATGCAAAGACCGGAGAGCTAAGGGATAAGATTTTACATTCTCTCAGGGACCTACTGAAGGGTTTAGAAGCTCTTGGGACAGGTTTAGGAGGTACCGAAAAGACTGTCCACATCATGGTTTCACGGAGGTTAAACTACTATGATTCTTCTCCAAAGGTATTGATGTGCAGTATCATATAATGTTGGATCAAGCAAGCAAAGGGAACTTTGGGACTAGGATTCAAGAGGAAGCTAAGAGACTGATTCAGAACTTTGTGTCTAGCGACAGTATTAGGAATATGGATACTCACAAAATGCAGTCAGGTGTTACGAATAATGACAAGATCATTTAGGTCGAGGACAAAACTGATTTTGTACATGAAGTCTCATTGGTGGAACAGGCTGCAAAAGAGGACGAGAATCATATAAATGAAATCTGCTTTCAGGACCATATTCAGAGGATGGAATCTGTGATTGAACGAGCCATAGAAATTCAGCAGAAGATGAGTGCATACTTAAATCTGAGGTTATATTCTATCCACAAAGAGCTGAATGGAAAATTAGAAGCCATAAACACCCATGTCAGGATGATACACACTCATAATTCTCAGACAATAGAAGCTGTGATGAGGCAAGAAGCTCCAGTTAAAGGGAAAAGCTGGGGAGAGCAAGAGGCACCAGGTTGATGCCATCTTAGATAATGACTTTGGGGAAGTAATCGAGCATGAGAAGCTGGAAGAAGGTGTTTTTCTAGTCAAAAGTTCTATGACCTTTGGCAGCTTGCACTGGTGTTGAACGACACTATCAAATGAGCATCGATCAAC
Organism: Moricandia moricandioides; assembly: GCA_905132885.1. Lineage (NCBI taxonomy): Eukaryota > Viridiplantae > Streptophyta > Magnoliopsida > Brassicales > Brassicaceae > Moricandia > Moricandia moricandioides. The sequence continues at coordinate 23,957 of CAJHQQ010003543.1, forward strand.
ACCCATAGAAGAGTACGTAGGAACGGTGAAAATTTATAGCCACTCAGACTTCACCACACGACACCCGCATCCTCCCAGCCCGTATTGTGTTAAAACGGACTCCATCGATCGACACCAACAAGACAAAATCGATCGACATCAATGGGAAAAAAACGATCGACGACAGAAGACAAGCATCGATCGACACACGCCCATGGCAAGCCATAATGCACACCGCCCATCAGAAAGGCCAGCAGTGACCACCAATCAGCAGGATGTCGATGCACCAGAACAAGGGCAATTGAATCCAGCTGAAACCTCTTTCGTTGACAGCATCGATCGTCAGTACGCACCATATATCGATTGACACCATCTGGACGAACATGAATATGCCATGGACAAGCAGGCAGCGAAAGAAAGAAGTCCAAAGAACAGAGTGAGATCTAGAGAACCCTATGTTCCCAAACACCTCAAGCGAGAAGCTAACAAGGATGAACTTTGATGGATTTCAAAATAGAGTGAAGAGGGTCCCTAAGAATATGTTTTTCGAGGATGCATATCACCAGTACAGACTTGGTAATTTCTTCAAAGAGATTAAGGAGACGGATAAGGACCTTGAGTTTCTGTTTAATATGGTCAGCCGTAAACCCAAGAAGACACTGAATAAGGAACAAGATCCTGGGAAGCTTCTAAGTCCCTGCTGTATACATGACACCAATTGCCCATACACCCTCTCTGATACTGTATCTGCAGTCAGCATCATGGCCAAGGACACTGCCGAAATGTTAGGATTAAAGGTGGAACCTTCTCAAGATAGCTTCACCTTCGCGGATAACTCCAAGGTAAATTCAGCAGGCACGATCAATAATGTTAAAGTAGAGATAGGTGAATGCACTGTACCTGTGGACTTTCATGTTTTGGGAAGCAAATCAGGTCGAGAATCTTCTCTTATCTTTGGAGGAGCCTTTATGGCTACAGTAGGGGGAGTTTGTGATCTCAAGAAGAATAGGATGTGCCTTACTAATGTTGATGAAAATTTCTTCTACGATCATGCGGGAAAGACCAAAAGTGCGGGGTTTATTTCATGGATAGAGCCGTCGGAAGATCCAGCACCTGCACCTAATTCAAACCGCGAAACCACAAAACCAGCATCAACGTCGATCGACACTCGCCTATGATCGACACTCTCCTAATAGCGTCGATCGACACTCACCTAATAGCGTCGATCGACACTCGCCTAATAGCGTCGATCGACACTCTCAAGATTTTAGAGTAACTTGTGATGGAAAAGCCTAAGTCTGGGGGATGGGCCAGAAAGAAGAACAAAAAAAAGGTAGATACAAATTTCTTGTCACCGATTCCTTCGCGATGTTATGAGGGAAGTCTTGAGTATAGGATGTGCTGCAAAGGAAGTATGCAACCTTTTACCAAGGTCAGGGTGCTATGTGATCCAGAGATGAAAGACAAAGGGGAAGCTTATGCAAGAGCTTTTATCAAAAGCATCAACAAAATGAGGAAGAGGGACACTAAGAGCTGTTATGGAGAAAATTATCCTTCTCATCCGGACTGAATCAGAGTTCTAAAATGTCGAGCATAAGACTATAACCAAGCGCTGAGTGGGAGGAAACTCACAGTTTAGTAAGTTTTTATTTAGGTTTTACTTATACTACTATTAATTTCGAGTTTCATTTTATTTTTACAGAATATTTGAGTCCACCATCGATCGACACTATAGAGGCACCATCAGTCAATGTTGGATCGCGACCATCGGTCGACCACACATGCCTACGATCGATCGACACCCTCTTACAGAGAGAGGTATCGAGTTTTATATTTAAGCTATTTACTTATGATTTAAGTTTTCCTAACCAATCTGGGACAAATTACACTGGGGACAGTGTAATTTAAGTATGGGGGAGGTTCGCAAACGCTATTTATATGTTTTTGAGTTATATATATATATATATATGTTTTTTAAAAAGTTTTATTGAGTCAATAAGGAGACTATGATCAAGGTTTATTATTGACTAACCACACTTTAGCACCATTCTTAGAAGGTTTTGCAGAGATTACTCGAGATACCAAACTGGATCATCCTACCACTATATCACACTTTCTTAGAAAGTTTGAAGGAACCGAAGCTAATTTCCAACACTTATCTTGACATTATTAGCTTGCTTTGGGGCTTGGTATACACTGGATCAGATTCCTTCTGCAAGTCTGGAAGGTAAAACTATGTGTGCTTCTTATTCTGCTCTCTCTCCCCTTCAGATAAAAAGAATCGAAAATGATTTGGTGGCTACAACCATTAAAGCTTGATTCATATGATTCTAGAAATAGATAAAGGTCAAAAAGAAGTGAACAGGAAATGAAATCAGTAGAGGGGCGAGTCAGACTAGTATTCGCTAACTTGTTGGTAGAATGGAATTGGTTGCTATACTAGGATAGGGTATATAAAGTTTCTTTGTGATTAACTTGATAGGATGTGGTTGCAGCAAAGTATTGTGATAGTTATACTTAGAAATTATGTGAGTCTCCGCTTTTCAAAACCTCTTTCACACGCTTGTTTGCTTGAGGACAAACAAAAGGTTAAGTCTGGGGAGTTGATAGGGTCTGATATTTACCACTATTGTGCCATGATATCAGCCCTATTTAGAGTCTATTATATGGTTTTGGAGTATGTTTTAGACTATTTTTAGATTCAGGTACATTTTGGAAATTTTGGTTATTCTGGAGCTTTTAGAGATGCAGAACTGCGTTCGATGTTTAGATATGGATGGAGATCTTCCCACGGTGAGATTGAGCTGATATTTTGACATCAGATAGAGATTTTAGTTAGATTTCTAATTCCACTAATTTTAGGTCCATCGGATGGTTAGATCTACAGTTATTTCATATTTACTGAAGAGTGGTCTGTCTGGCTCGCGAGAGGATCGAGAAGATGAATGAGTGTCGATCGACGGCACAGCCTTGGTGTCGATCGACGGTGATCCCAGATCCATTCTACCCACAATTTAGCGGATACTAGTATGACTCACCCCTCTACTGATTTTATTTCTTTGCATAAAATAAAAGTGCAGACTTTACCCGGAGAATATCGATCAAAGGACATATGGACTCTTACCTCTGCAAGTATCTGTGCACACATGTAGTCTTCTCTGATCCCTTTCCTCTCCCTCTTCTCACTTCTCTCAGCCAATGTCTCCCATCTTTTGAGGGTATCATTTTATTTTTTAATTGACTGAGATATTTGGACAGGTTTTCATGAATCAAGCCCTAATGGTTTTTGCCGCCAAATCCTGTTCACTTCTTTTTGACATTTATCTCTTTCTAGAATCATACGAATCAAACTTTAATGGTTGTAGCCACCAAATCTGGTTCGACTCCTTTTTTAATCTGAAGTTGAGAGAGAGAGGGGAATCAAAATCACATAGACTTTTTACCTTCGAGGCTTGCAGAAGGAATCTGATCCAGTGTATACCAAACCCTAAAGCAAGCAATTAATGTCAGGATTAGTGTTGGAATCAGCTTCGGTTCCTTCAAACTTTCTAAGCAAGTGTAATATAGTGCCAGGATGATCCACTTTGGTATATTAGTAATCTCTACAAACAACTTTCTAAGATTGGTGCTTATAGCATGGTTAGTCAATAATAAATCTTGATGATAGTCCTCTTCTTGACTATGATCAAGATTACACTTCTTTAATTTTTTTTTTTGAAAAACTTATATGATTATAGAAGTAAAACTGAAAAACAAATAAATAGCATTAGCGAACCTCCCCCAAACTTAAATTACACTATCTCCAGTGTAATACGTCCTGGATTGGTTTAGGAAAAAATCCTAATCATAAGTAAATAGTTTAAGTATAAACCTTGATACCTCTCTCTTAAAGATGGTGTCGATTAATGGTAGGCAGGTGTGGTTGATCGATGGTCGCGATCCATTGTCGATTGATGGTTCCTCTATGGTGTCGATCGATGGTGGACTTAAACAGTTAAACAACGGGTTGCATCCTACTCAGCACTTGGTTATAGTCTTAAGCTCAGCGTTTGAACTTTCTGAAAAAAATGGAGATGGATCAACACTTTGAAAACAAATGTCTACATCTTCTTTGCTCTTCTGAAACCATGTACCAACGAAGCTTCTCATCGCCTCATATCCTCTGGATTTCTCATTCTTTTTGATCTCCTTAGCAACCTCCACTAAATGCATTCTCCTTTGTAGATTTTTAATGATGTGTTGTAGCATTCTATGTTTGACAGCTGTAGTATCTGATATATCCTCCAATTGCTGAGATATATCTTCCTTCATCAGGCTTTGAGAAAAAGCAATCTCATTGAACCTGTCTTCTGATTGTTGTTCTGCTGCAGACTTCTATATGTCAAACTCAGTATCGATCGATGGCATGATGCTGCCATCGATCGACGTCACTTTGTCTGCTCCAATCGCATGTTGTCTTCGAACAATATCTAAATCTTGCTTCATCTCATCCATGTGTGTAGTCAATACGTTGAGGCACTTGTCTATAAGATAGTAGACATCATGAAGCCTCTTGTAGAAGTCATCCACTAACATCTCTTGAGCTTTGTAGATTCCTGCACAATCTTATCAATCTCTGCTCTGCTGTATGGTTTTTTTTGTTTCTGCATAGACATAGGGATCTTTGCTGCATGTTCTGGTAAACATATGTAGCTCTGCTCAAACATAGTAGCTCTCTCTAGAACTGCTCGGATGTCTGTTTCTTGCATATTCACGACTCTACCGTCTATTGATCGTGCATTACCATTCTCATCTATGTAGATATCATACTCATTTTTCTTTTCCCAATGGAAAATTCTTGCCATCAGCATCATAAGCTCTTTGTTCATGCCCTATACGACCGTCGATCAATAGTGGGTTTATCCATTCGAATGATCGTGGACTTCCTGAACCAGTAGGATTAGAAGTACAAAACTGGTGCACCCCTGGAAAGGTGGTGTCGCTCGATTCATGTTGGCTATCGTGGATCGATCTTGGATTTTTGGAAGTGTATAGATCATTATGGATCGCCACATTCTTCTGCTCCTCATTGTCGATCAATGTTTGTACTTGTGCGTCGATCGACCACTGCTATTGTTGTCCAAATAAATTTCCTAAGCTATTAGCCATAACAAGGATATTTGCTACATCCTCCTTAGGTATGTTTAGAATTTTCCCCTAAAGAGCTCGTTCACGTCTTTCTGTGTCATTCTGGTGTGCGTCTGATATCATTTGAAGGCAATGAGATGCCGTCGCTCGATGCTCGATTATTTACCTTCGCGCTCAATACCCAGCTAGTTTATTCCACTGCTAGGCCATGAGACCCAAACAGCTCTTCATCTGTAATCTTCATCATATTCTTCATAAGCTTCACTGTATACTCGGTATGCCCGATGTGTATCGACCGATGGTGCACGATTCCCGTCGATCGATACTCGATAATCATATTGTTGGCCGAAAAGGTTCCCAGCTCCATTAGCCATCACAAGTATATCTGCCACATCCTCCCTCGTGACAAGCAGAATTCTGCCATCCATATCTCTTGCATGACTGTAGATAACCCTATTCCCTCTCGCGTTCTGCTGCTGAATCTAGTTTGGACTCTGAGTTAATACCAGTATCGATCGATGGTGATTGGTTACCATCGATCGACCTCGATGTCCCGAGTTTATGGGTAACATGAAAAAGACCAGCTTCTTCATAGCAATACCTCGGTATTCGATTATCTCTTCTTCTATGTAGTCTCCATCGTGCTCTGAGTTAATACCAGTATCGATCAATGGTGATTGGTTACCATCGATCGACCTCGATGTCCCGAGTTTATGGAAACATGAAAAACACCAGCCTCTTCCTAGCAATACCTCGATATTCAATTATCTCTTCTTATCTATAGTCTTCATCGTGCTCGAGGTAAGTTGAGTTGTAATCGAGATCTGCATGGTAGGTGTTGATCGGTTCTGAAGGGTGAGTGTTGATCGATAACAATGGGGTGGGTGTCGACCGATTGTTGAACTGCAAGCTCGTCGATCGATTGGCTAGGTTGGGTATCAATCGACGCACCATCCTCATTGAACTCTTAATCGCAGAAGCATGTGGCCACAAGCTCAGCATCATTACACAATTCAATCAGAGTATCTTTGTTCTTATTCTTAACAGGTTCATAAAAGATATTTTGATCAATTAGAGATAGAAACAACATGTTTAACTTCATATTTCTTATCAAGAGGTATAAATGAAATATGGAATTATGATAATATTGTAAATATGGAAATATGCTATTAAACTAACTAGATGCAAATATAAGTATGCTAGACCTAGGGTTTCAAGCTTAATGGATCATAGGAAATAGGAAGCACGAAAATTTAAATATTCAAGAACTCAAATATTAACTATTCTGACCCTTTTAATCCAACTCTCGTATACGAGTAAAAGGAAAGACCATCGGTCGACGACTAAGTCCTGATGTCGATCGATGGTGAAATCTGAAAGAAGTGTGAACGAGATTTGATATGTTCACCAAGCTAATTAGACCAGCTCTCGCATGAGCCTAACAACCTAGTTTAATGGAGTCTATTCTAGGACAGAACCTACTCTCGTAGTCGTCCATATCCTACTTTCGAGATTCTAGTTAGCTACTCTAGAATGCAAGCATTAAGCACAACTCAATTGATGGATATTAACGTAACCTAGCAATCCTACTTTTGGGTTAATCCATGATTGCAATCAGCCAACCCTAAATCTAATTGATAACTACTGAGACATAATCAAGCAAGAACAATAGTCTAAATATAATGCATTAAGAGAATACTGGGTTCCAATACAAATCGCCTTAAGGAGTTATGAATCTTCTCCCCTCAAAACTATAATAGAAAACTAAAACTCTCTAGAACACCATCTCTTGTGTAATACATAAAGCATATAATATAAAACCCTAAAATCTAGGTCAAAATCATTCAGGACACATTCGTCGTTTATCTCTAACTTGGGTTTGAAATCGCCTGTCTGTGATTTGGATGTTGATTGATGACAGTTGTGAAGCATCGATTCAACTTGGTCTTCTAACATCGGTCGATGGCAAGTTCCTGTCGTCGATCGAAGACTGTCGTGTACTTCGACTCTCTAACTGATCAACTACAAATTCTTCTCCTCTAAATGTTTCAAAAGCTTCAAGTATCTCCATATGTCTCCAAAACGTACCTGAACCTGTAAAGACCCTAAAACATAGTCTAGACACACATAATAGACCCTAAAGAGAGTCTATAACATGGCCCAAAACTGGTAATATATAGGCTATATCAACTCCCCCAGACTTAAACCTTTTGTTTGTCCTCAAGCAAAAAAGCCTGTGAAAGAGGTTTGAAAAAGCGAAGACTCACATAATGTCTAAGTATAACTGACACCCTGCTTTGTTACAACCACAATCTATCAAGTCAATCACAGAGAAACTTTATATACCATATCCTAGTATAGCAACCAAATCGATTCTACCAACAACTTACCGAATATTATTCTGACTCATCTCTCTACTGATTTCATTTCTTTGCATAAAATAAAAGTGCAGACTTTACCCTGGGAGTATCGATCAAAGGACATATGGACTCTTACCTCTGCAAGTATCTGTGCACACATGTAGTCCTCTCTGATCCCTTTCCTCTCCCTCTTCTCACTTCTCTCAATCAATGTCTCCCTTTTTTTGAGGGTATCATTTTATTTTTTTAATTGACTGAGATATTTGGACATGTTTCCATGAATCAAGCCCTAATGGTTTTTGCCACCAGATCATGTTCACTTTTTTTTGACATTTATCTCTTTCTAGAATCATACGAATCAAGCTTTAATGGTTGTAGCCACCAAATCCTGTTCCACTCCTTTTTTAATATGAAGGTGAGAGAGAGGGGAATCAAAAGCACATAAAATTTTACCTTCTAGACTTGCAGAAGGAATCCGATCAACTGTATACCAAACCCTAAAGCAAGCAATTAATGACATGATTAGTGTTGGAATCAGCTTTGGTTCCTTCAAACTTTTAAGCAAGTGTGATATTGTGGTAGGATGATCCACTTTCATATCTCTAGTAATATCTACAAACAACCTTCTAAGAATGGTGCTTATAGCATGATTAGTCAATAATAAATCTTGATCGTAGTCCTCTTCTTGATTTAATATTTTTTGGAAATACTTAAATAATCATAGAAATAAAACTCAAAAACAAATAAATAGCATTATCGAACCTCCCCCAGACTTAAATTACACTGTCCCCAGTGTAATACGTCCCGGAATTTTTTAGGAAAAAATCCAAATCACAAGTAAATAGTTTAAGTATAAAACTCGATACCTTTCTCTGTAAGATGGTGTCGATCAATGGTAGGCAGGTGTGGTTGATCGATGGTCGCGATCCATTGTCGACTGATGGTGCTTCTATGGTGTTGATCGATGGTGGACTTAAATAGTTAAACAGCAGGTTGCATCCTACTCAGCGCTTGGTTTTAGTCTTAAGCTCAGCGTTTAAACTTTCTGACTAGAATGGAGATGGATCAACACTTGGAAAAAAAGTGTCTACATCTTCTTTGCTCTTCTGAAACCATGTACCAATGAAGCTTCTCATCGCCTCATCTCCTCTAAATTTCTCATTCTTTTTTATCTCCTTAGCAACCTCCACTGAATGCATTCTCCTTTGTAGATTCTCAATGATGCGTTGTAGCATTCTATGTCTGACAGCTGTAGTCTCTAATATATCATCCAGTTGATGAGATATATCTTCCTTTATCAGGCTTTGAGAAAAAGCAATCTCATTGAACCTGCCTTCTGATCGTTGTTCTGCTGCGGACTTCTATCTGTCAAACTCAGTAACGATCAATGGCCTGATGATGTCGTCAATCGATGTCACTTTGTCTGCTCCAATCGCATGTTGTCTTCGAACAGTATCCAAATCTTGCTTCATCTCATCTGTGCATGTAGTCAAACTGTTGAGGTACTTGTCTATTGGATAGTAAACATTATCAAGCCTCTTGGAAAAATCATCCAGTGACATTTCTTGAGCTTTGTAGATTTCCTGCACAAGCTCATCAATATCTGCTCTGATGTATGTTTTTTGTTTCTACATAGATATAACGATCTTTGCTGCATGTTCTGGAAAACATATGTAGCTCTTCTCAAACATAGTAGCTCTCTATAGAACTGCTCGGATGTATGCTTCTTGCATATTCACGACTCTATCTTCTATAACTTGTGCATTACCATTCTCATCTCTGTAGATGCCATACTCATCTTTCTTTTCCCAATGGAAAATTCTTCTGCCATCAACATCATAAGCTCTCTATCCATGCCCTATACGACCGCCTAGCAATAGTGGGTTTATCCAGTCGAGCGATCGTGGACTTCCTGAACCATAAGGATTAGAAGTACAAAACTGGTGTGCCCCTGGAAAGGGGGTGTCGATCGATGCATGCTAGCTGTCGTCAATCGATCTTGGATGTTTGGAAGTGCATAGATCATTATGGATCGCCTCGTTCTTCTGCTCCTCATTGTCGATTGATGCTTGTACCTGTGCGTCGATCGACGACTGCTGCTGTTGTCCAGATAAATTTCCTGATCCATTTGCCATAATAAGGACATCTGCTACATCCTCCTTAGGTATGTTTAGAATTCTCCCATAAAGAGCTCGTGCAAGTCCTTCTGTGTCCTTCTGGTGTGCGTTTGATATCGTTTGAAAGCAATGAGATGCCGTCGATCGATGCCCGATTATTTACTTCCGCTCTCATTACCCAACCAGTATCTTCCTGTGCTGGGCCGTGAGACTCAAACAACTCTTCCTCTTTGTAATCTTCATCGTATTCTTTGTAAGCTTCACCGTATCCTCGGAACGCCTCATGTGTATCGATCGATGGTGTATGGTGCCCGTCGCTTGATGCTCAATAATCATACTGTTGGCCGAAAAGGTTCCCAACTCTATTAGCCATCTCAAGTATATCTGCCACATCCTCACTCATCACATGCATAATTCTGCCATCCATAGCTCTTGCCTGACCATTTGGATCTCTCATAATACCGAACTCATCTGGTTGTAGATAACCATATTCCCTCTCACGTTCTGCTGCTGAATCTAGTTCGGACTCTGAGTTAATACCAGTATGGGAAACATGAAAAACACCAGCCTCTTTCATAGCAATACCTCGGTATTCGATTATCTCTTCTTCTCTGTAGTCTTCGTCGTGATCGAGGTATGCTGAGTTGTAATCGAGATCTGCATGGTAGGTGTTGATCGGTTCTGAAGGGTGAGTGTCGATCGATAACAAGGGGTGGGTGTCGACCGATTGTTGAAATGCAAGCTCGTCAATCGATTGGTTGGGTTGGTTATCGATCGAAACTCTATCTTCCGAATCCTAATTGAACTCATAATCATAGAAGCTTGTAGCCACAAGCTCTCCATCATTACATAATTCAATCAGAGTATATTTGTTCTTATTCTTAACAGGTTCATAAAAGATATTTTGATCAATTAGAGATAGATACAATTTGTTTAACTTCATATTGCAGGATACACTGTCAATCGATGGTCATTGCTCGTTGTCGATCGACACCATTGGGAACTGCCGAATAACATAGAACTTCCCACACAAAAATCTCCTTTTTGGAGCTTCTCTCTCTTAACCTCCTGCCAAAAATCCTCATCAATCAATGCATTGACGTGGTGCTTCTGTCAAGCCTCCATTTTCTTTTTAACCAAGCTCTCATGCTTTTTAATGGTTTCACTTGTCTGCATCACTTGATTATCCAACTTCTTCACATGGGTTTTGAGGTTTTCAAACTTCTTATTAAGGTTGAGGTACAGACCATTTGTTTTTCCATTGAAATCCGCGGTCACCATCTGCTGTCCCTCTAAAACTCTGTCAACCAGTGCTTCGGGTCTTGCTTTCTTGAGCTTCTGGAGGAGGATTCTGGAAGTAGGAAGATCCATAAGTTTTGTTGTTGTTGAAGGGCTTTCGCTGTGAACTCTGATTAAAGTTACTCCTTTGATCATTCCCCTAGGAGTTCATGTTGAAACCTGGATTCCTTTGTCTCTGGAAGCCATTCCCATCAATGTAGTTTTTATCCCCTTCTTCAATCTCATCATCTCCAGACTCTATTGCTTCTACTTCTGCAAAAGTAACCTGCTTCTTGAGAAATTTCTGAACACTATCCAGCTTTGCCTTGACTTCTTCGATCTGCTCCATGCTCACAGCTGGATTTGATTTCCTCCTCTCAAAGTATGTGTTCTTGGTACCGATGCTGGATGTCAGATCATCAATCAATCTCGCTATGTCCAAAGCCATCTGATACTGTAATCCAATACCACTGAAGAAAGTGCTAAGAAGCTGCAATTCGTTGAACCCGTGATATGGATAATCTCTCTACTATGACTTGAATTTGATCAAGAAGTTTATGGAAGACTCTGAATGTTCTTGTGAAAAAGTAGCAAATTTTCTCTTTAGATCATCTGCTCTGCGTCGTCAAATAAGTTACGCATGAAAGCTTTCTTGATGTCAGTCAAGGATATCAGAGATCCTGGTGGTAGTTGCTTAAGCCAATATGAAGCTTTTGCAGCAAGAGAGTACTTGAAGAACTTACAAAATAGATAGTCCTCAGGGACTCCATTGGCTTTAATAGCAGTCACTAGATCCTCAAATTACTCCAAATGATCAATAGGGTGCTCATGTCGCAACCCATGGTAAGGCGTCTGCGCTACAAGTCCGAAGAAAGCGGACTTGATCTCAAAATCGTTTCTCTGAAAAGTTGGAGGATGAATGGCGGATCTGTTTGCGTAGAACTGGTCTGGATGTTGTAGTCAGCCAGTGTTCTCTGAGCAGCTGGGGCATTAGCTTCATGTTGAGCTACTGCAGCGTCTGCATCTGCTTCTATATCAGGGATTACAGTCCCCTAATCGTCTATCTTTTGACCTGCTATATTATGCGGATAACCGTTGAGGTCACGTAAGTCTCCGTCCTCACCCTCAACCAATACTAAATTCGTAACCATCTAAACTCGTCTACTGCTATCGATCGAAGCGGATAACTAGCTTTCGATCGATGAGGTGTGATCGATGTCAGTCATGTACCTGAAACACAAGGAAAATAAAAGTTTAGTAACTTAAAAGTAAAAGCAAACCTAGACTAAATCTTAGAAATTAAATCTAATAGCGATCAATGCTCTCCGGTAACAGCGCCAAATTTTACATGGTGTGTTTATTGTTCTAGCAGGGTATGAATATCCTAAACAATTAACTATCAAATTAACCCTAATCTTAACACACAAATAATATTCTTGCCAAGAGAGATCAGGTGTAGTACATAGGGATCGAATCCACAAAGAGCAATGACACACAATAGATTTCTTATTTGTAAACACTAAGCTAGGTAAATACATATATATGTAGCAAACAATCAGTTTAAGGAAATATTTCTTATCAAGAGGTAAAAATAAAATATGGAAATATGATAATATTGTAAATATGGAAATATGCCATTAAACTAAATAGATGAAAATGTAAGTATGCTAGACCTAGGGTTTCAAGCTTAATGAATTAAAGGAAATATGAAGCACAGAAATGTAAATATTGTAGAACTCAAATATTAACTATTATGACCCTTTTAACTCAGACTCTCATATGCGAGCAAAAGGAAAGACCATTGATCGATGGCTAAGGCATGATGTCGATCGACAGTGAAATCATAAGAAAGTATGAACGAGATTTGATATGTTCACAAAGCTAACTAGATCAGCTCTCGCATGCGCCTAACAACCTAGTTCAATGGAGTCTATTCTGGCACATAACATACTCTAGTAGTCTTCCATGTCCCACTTTCGAGATCCTAGTTAGCTGCTCTAGAATGCAAGCATTAAGCACAACTCAATTGATGGATATTAACCTAACCTAGCAATCCTACTTTTGGGCTAATCCATGATTGCTATCATTCAACCCTAAATCTAGTTGCTAACTACTCAGACATAATTATAATAATAACAATAATCTTAATATAGTGGATAGATAAAATAATGGGGTTTCAATACAAATCTCCTTAAGGAGTTATGAATCTTCTACCTTAAGGAGTTATGAATCTTCTCCTTAAGGAGTTATGAAAAGATTCATCGATCGACGGTGAAGCCTACAGAATCAGTGGCTTCGTGTGAATCGACTAACATCGATTGACACAGAATTCATAATGTCGATCAACAGTGCGACGTCAGCATCGATCGACAGATGAAGAAACCAGTTCGACTGCCAAACCTCAATGAAAGTCTGATTGTGCGTCCAACTGTGACAGTTTCAGAACAAAATACAAACACATATGAAGATATGGATCTTGATAGAAAAGATGAGGGACACTCAAAGAGGAGGCAAAAGATCCCCAAACATCAACGCAGAGAATCCAATGAAAAGGAGATGGATAGCTTCGCTAAAAGAGTTTTTTTAATTTCTCTAGATCTTACTTTTGATAAAGCTTATTACACTGCTAGATTGTGGATGTTTTTCAGGGAAACAAGGTTGATGATATAGATATAATTTTCAATCACCTCAGAGAGAAGATGAAGCAGGGGACTTGTCTGAAAAAGAAAAGTGATCCTGGAAAGTTCGTGATTCCATGCTGCATCAAAGGCCACGAATATCCCAATGTCCTCGTTGATATTGGATCATCACTGAGCATTATGCCAAAATCTATGGCAGAGGAGCTGAACCTGAGAGTGGAAACCTCCAATGATTCGTTCACGTTTATAGACTGTGATATAGCCTATTTATTACCAGTTTTAGACCATGTTATAGACATTATTTAGGGTATATTATGTGTGTTTAGGCTATGTTTTGAGGTCTTTACAGGTCCAGGTACGTTTTGGAGATATATGGAGATACTTGGAGCTTTTGGAGAATTTGGAGAGGAATAATCTGTAGCAAATCATTGAAGAGAATTGAAGTACGAGATTACCATCGATCGACGATTAAGCGTAGGCGTCGACCGATGTTAAATGACCAAGATCCATCGATGTAGCATATCTGCCATCGATCGATGTCCAGTTCGCAGACAGCCGACTTTCAAGCCCAACTTAGAGACATGACACAAGATTACAAGATTACCGTTGGACGAGTTTTGACCTAGACTTTAGGGTTTTATATTTATACTTTATGTATTGCACCATGCCTAGTGTGCTAGTTTTGTGTGAGTTCTTGTGTGTTGTTTTGTACTAGTACTAGGGGTAATAAGTGTTCTAAGCATGCTTTGAAACCCCATTATTTTATCTATGCATTTTATTCACATTGTTATTTTCACTTCAACTATGTCTGAGTAATTGTCAACTAGGTTTAGGGTTTATCAATGGTACTAATGGATTAGCCAAACAATAGAATTGTTAAGGTCATTATTAGATCTATTAATAGAATTGTGTTTATTGATTGTGTTCTAGAGTAGCTAATTAGACCCCTGATAATAGGATAGTTAGGCGCAAGCAAGAGCATGGTCAACTACCGGAATCTATTCTGTTTAGCTAGTTTGCTAGAAACAAAAGAGAGTTGATTTAGTCAATCTAGTTAACTTATCAAACTAGGTCATAACGCTTGATTTAATAAACCATCAATCGACGCAGGATTATTGCCATCGATCGACGGTCATTCCGTATCAATAAGCGAGAGCTGAGACATTGGACTTGGTCAATAGATTAGGCGGGCATGCGAGAGCTGGTGTCTTTTACATTAGATTTCTAGTTCCATGATTAAATACCTTTAACTTGTATCTACTATAATCCACTTGCCCAAAACCCTAGATCTAGCATAATTTCATATTTACATTATTAGCATATTTCCATAATTTCATTACTAGCATATTTCCATACTGCATCTATACCTTCTAGTAAGGAATATCTCCTTAACCTAATTACTTGCTACCAATATTTATAGTTACCTAGTTTAGCCTTTAGAAATAAGAAATCTATTGTGTGTCTTTGTTCATTGTGAATTTGATCCCTAAGCACTACACCTGATCTCTCTTGACAAGAGTATTATTGTATTGTGTGTTAGGATTAAGAGTTAATTTGACAGTGTTTGTTTATGATTTATTACCCTATTAAAACATAAAAACACACTCACGTCAAATTTGGCGTTGTTGCCGGGGAACATTGACCGCCATTAAATTTATTTTCTAGGACTTAGTCTACGTTTGTTACTTTCAAGGTTACTGATTTTTATTTTTCTTTGTTTTTCCGGTGCATGCAAAAGAGTATCAGGAGCAACAAAAGATAAGACTTACGGTTCTGTGACCCACAGCAACTCGAACGCACGATCCGTAAAGAAAGATGGCACACATTGATCGACGGCATACCTTCAGCCTCGACCGATACATCTTTACAGAAACCATCAACCGGCATCAGAACACAACCATTGACCTATACCAGATCTCTAGCATCAACCGATATTGATCATATAGCATCGATCGACGACGGCAGGCGAGTTCAGATGGTTGCGCCTATAATTGTGGTTCATAATGAGAATGGAGACTGGCATGACCTCAATCGTCATCTGCGTAATGCAGCAGGTCAAAGGATAGACAATCAGGGGGCTATAATCCATGAAGCAAAAGCAGACGCTGCAATAGCTCAACCTGAAGCTAACGCCCAATCTTCTCAAAGAACGTTGGCTGACTACAAACGTCCAGACCAGTACTTCGCCAACAGATCTGCCATTCGTCCTCCAGCTTTTCAGAGGAACGATTTTGAGATCAAGCCCGCTTACTTTGGAATTGTAGCGCAGACGCCTTACCATGGCTTGCGACACGAGCAGCCTATGGATCATCTAGAGCGATTTGAAGATCTAGTGACTGCTATGAAAGCCAATGGAGTCCCTGAGGATTATCTTTTCTGTAAGCTCTTTTAGTACTCACTTGATGGAGAAGCTTTATATTGGCTTAAGCAGCTACCACCAGGATCTCTATCCTAGTGGTACCAGAGAGACTGCCCATATCATGGGTTCAATGAAGTGAATCTTCTTAGCACTTTATTCAGAGGTATTGGATTGTAGTATCAGATGGCTTTGGACACAACTAGTGAAGGAAATTTCAACACTAGGAGCCTTGAAGAAGCTACAAGATTGATTGAGAATCTTGAGATTTTTAGAGTAGAAGAGATAAGAATGCGAGACTAAGAGAAGAATGAAGAGAATCCAAGCTTTAGAGATTAGGGTTCATGATGAACAAGAGAGAGAGAGAGAGAGAACGAGAGAGAGTATCATTGAAAATGTTTGCTTGATCTTATTACTCTGAGCATAAGTTACAATATATAGAGAAGAGGCATTAATCTAATCCACAAACGGTCATAAGAGAGTATGGTGAGCAATGGGTTAACGTGGACACTCTAAGGGAGAAAGGCGCGCCTGGTTTGAACGCTTGGCTGAGAGAGCTTGATGCCTTTGGCATCTTGACTAGATCCTTTCTCCTTTCCAGCATGAGCCAGCCTGTCTTGGTCAAGCCTTATCCGGCGAGTCTCCTTCTTCTTTTACCGAGTGACTATCAAGTTAACCTCTCCTTTACCTTTGCACTCTTTTACCCTGACTTCCTTTCTCCTTGCCATACACGTTTTCTCCTTTGCCTTGTACGGATAGAGGGGTGTACGGCCAGGTACCATCCGTACAATTCACCCTAGTTTTGCACATCACCAAAATGTCTTCTTGGTTTAGCAAAAGTGAGTTTGGGTCAAGTGGTCTGTACAGTCGGCCGTACTGTCCGTACACTTGCCCTAACTTTGCACCAACTCCTCCTTGATCTCATTCCTTAGACTAAGTGCACTCATCCTCTTCTTTATTTACTCAGAACAACACTCCCCCTCAAGCTTGACCATGTGGAACAAGTCAAGCTTGGAATGTCATGAGATCTTCCTCATTAAAAACCTCACCAAAGGAAAACCCTTTTTTTTGGGATAAAACCCTTGATGAGGGAAAAAGAGTAAAGACCCCATGACGAGGGGATCAGTTGCTTGAAGTAAGGCTAATGAGTCCTAATCTGCTGTGAATAGACTCAATAACCTTTTGGCTTGCTGCCTTGGTGAAAACATCTGCCAACTGATCTTCACTCCTAGTGTAGCACGGTAAGATCTCTCCAATGCCAATCATTTGTCTTACTTTGTGGCAGTCCACCTCTATATGCTTGGTTCTCTCATGGAACACCGAGTTTGTTGCAATGTGAATGGCTGCCTGGTTATCACAATGCATGGTCATTGGTGTAGCTTGCTCAACTCCCAAATGCTTCAATATCCCTTGATCCATACCAGCTCATTTGTCAGCTTCAACATGGCTCTATACTCTGCCTCAACACTTGAACAAGAGACCACCTTCTGCTTCTTGCTTTTCCAAGTGACCAGGTTTCCCCCAATGAAGGTGCAATAGCCTGTGGTGGACTTTCTATCAGCTCTATCTCCTGCCCAATCTGCATCACAATAGCCTACTACTTCAGTGCTTTCATTGCAGCCCATCCATACTCCTTGGCCTGGTGATCCATTCAGATAGCTTAGGATCCTGTCCACCATCCTCAAGTGATAATCTCTTGGCTCTTGCATATGTTGGCTCACCTGGTTCACAGCAAAACAAATATCAGGACGAGTAATGGTCAAATAGATTAACTTACCAACCATCCTCCTATAGAGTTTAGGATCTTCAAAGAGTTGAGTGCTCTCAAGCTCCCCCTCACGTGGAACCTTATATCCATCCTCCAGTGGCATTTTGGCTATCTTTCCACCAAGTTTACCTGCATCTTTCAAAAGATCAAGTGTATATTTCCTTTGGGACATGAATAAACCTTCCTTGGATCTACATATCTCAATCCCAAGGAAGTATTTCATCTCCCCTAAGTCTTTGATTTCAAACACAGATTTCAGATAGTCTTTTGTATCCTTTATACCTTCTTTGTCACTTCCAGTTATGATGATATCATCAACATAAACTAGAAGGACAATG
>CAJHQQ010003544.1:0-41917 GCA_905132885.1 Moricandia moricandioides
TCGATCTATGAACATCGAGTATTGTTTGAGAAATTCTGAGGCGAGATGGCGGAAGATTCCGATAGAGTTTCGCCTGAGGCGAGAGAACCATTCTAGCGCTGCTCCGCGAAGGTTCTCTACGAAGAATCCGAAACCCTAGTTTCAGTGATACGAGTAGTAAAGGGTGTTTTACGAGCTTCTTCGAGCAGTAGATCGATCTACGGTGCCGTGCTAGTAGCATGGTGGATTTGGGACTTCACCACCCTGACTTCGTCCACCGATTTCATGAGATCATCGCGGAGATCGCGGATTTCAGAACTCTTGCTAGCAGATTTCCAATTTTTTCGGCGTTTGCTGCGAGTGTTTTGAGTTTGCTCTTCAGCCAGATCTTCATGTTATTTCCAGAAGATAGCTTCTTCCTCTACGTTCACAGGTTTTTCGAACTGGGGTTCGTCCCAAGCTTCGGCTTCTTGTGCGACGCGGATGTATGTATGCGTCTTCGTCCGTAGGTTTGGACTGACTGCTAGATTCCACGTCGACACATTTGATTTCTCCTCCTTCTTTATCTTCTTCGATAGGAGGAAGGTCTCCCGGGTTTTTCCGTGTAGGCGCGGGGGTGACTTTGTCAGGGTTTTGTCCAGATGGCTTGCCTTGCGCGCTATTGGACCAGTCCAGAGGCGTTGCGAAGTCAAGTCTTCTTCCGCGGATTCGGGTTGTTCCCCGCAGAAAGATGGCATTGTTTCCTCGTTGTGAGGGGTTTCAACCTGTTTAGCGAGAGAATTCATGACCTTATCTTGTTCTGCAACTTCTTCCTTAAAAGTCGCGAACATCTTATTCACCTCCTCGAACGTTGCGGTGTTTGCCTCGCCGTTGACCGCAGTGACGTTCGTCGCTTGAGTGTTTTCAATGTTTTCGTCGACGATGTTATCGTCACGAGGTTGTTGGTTGTTGATATCTGAGATGTTTCAATTGAGCTTTGATGGCTGAGAGTTAGATTGATCCTTACCCCCCCCCCTCCTTCTAGCGCCAAACTGTGGGAACCGAAATTCACACTGTCGATTTCCATTGAATTAGGAACGCAGGGTAAAACCTAGTTTTCCCAGAGGTTCCCGGATATTCCAAATTTGCGTCGGCGAATCCCTAGTTCTAATAACCTAAGACTGCAAATACCTAGTTGAGTCGCAGCTCGAATAACAAAAACAGAAAGTTGCCTAAATGCTCTAAGTGCTAAGCTATGTTTGCTCTGAGTGGAGATTTTCGTCTGTCCTCTGCATCATCACCCTCGAAGTCCTTATATACTCCTGTAGAGGCGGTTTGCTCTTTCCCCCTTCAGCCCTTGGTCGACTTTATCGCTCGCGAAAATATTCATTTTTTCCTCGACCTTCATGATTATCTTCGGAAACTTAACATTTATCCTTCGATCCTGACATTTATCCCTTCGAACTTAAGATTTATCCTTTCCTGCAAAATAAAATATAAACCGCCACAAAGTTTGGGCTTGATTTCGGATAAAATCGCGAGTGGACCTTTAGCCGAGCTTTAGACCTCGTCGGGCCGTTTTCTAACTTAGGCGTTTATACAATTTTATCGAAATAACATTGCTAAGACGACATCGTCCGAGAGTTAGGATCTTTCGTATGAAGCGTGTGACTCTAGGTGTTTTAGTTAACCGTTATCGTCTCATACGATCGACCCGATCCTTTCTCGAGAAACACGAGTTCTTTTGGTAAGGTTCCAATGTCCAATCCCGATCGAGTCAGAACAAAGATAAGTTTGATTAAGTATCGAAAGATGGAGGTTTAACGAGGCCGGATGCGAAACTGGATTAATTTGATCCAACATTCCAAACGAGCGAGTTGGATTGCTCGTGCCGTCTAACTCACCCCTTCGGCGAGTTGGCCGTGTCGTACCTTCCAACTTGCCTGTACGGCGAGTTGGCCTTGTCCAACCCGCCGTACGGGCGAGCTGGTCGTGTCGCGCCATCCAACTAGCCCGTATGGCGAGTTAGACAGTCCAACTCGCCGTATGGGCGAGTTGGCTGGTCCGTTCCGTCCAACTCGCCCGTATGGCGAGTTGGTCGATTTGTGCTGACCAACTCGCCCGTATGGCTAGTTGGTCGATCCGTGCTGACCAACTCGCCTGTATGGCAAGTTGGTCGGTTCGGGTTTCTTTCTTTCGAGTTTTGGCCCGGAGACTTGCGTTAAGTCGATTTCGAGACTGCATTTGTATAGAAACACGATTTTTAGATGCTGATTTTGAGAATATCATTTTTACCCCTAACAAACGTATTCTCCCGGTAGGTTTCCGAAGTCGATTCCGTCGTAACCGATTTTGACCCCAACAACGAAAAACTATGTAAAATCTCATTAACGCGAAAAAGACCATTGAAATGAAAATTCACATTTGAATCTCAACCTCACCGGATCAAGAAGCATGCAAAGAATAACATACAAATCAGAAAATATTGAAGCCTCTAAAACACGTGTTGACACACCTAGATGAAAAATATTTTTCTTCTCTCTTTTGTTACTTTTTCTCTCTCTTATGAATACCACAAAAAGTATTTTTTATAATGTCTTATTATAATTTTATAAAACTCATGGATTAGTACAAATGGCAGCTCAAAAAACTAAAATCAATTGATTTCGTCAATAGGAGGAACAAATATATTCTGAGTATTGTTTTTTTTTGCAGATGAAAAGTCTTATGGTATTTCTTTGTGCATATACGACACCAATACTTAACAAAATAGCCACATCTCAAATTATCAAGAGTATATATCTTATTATATTGAACAAGGCTTCTTCTTTCATAGATCACAAAGTAAAACATTCGTCTGTACTTTTCACACCAGGCTCCATGGAAAGTCTTTGATATGGAACAACTCACAGGGACATGCTCTGTTTGTGTTGGTGTTATTATGAGTCTCAGTATGAGAGCCAGACGTGAGAAACAAAGGGATCCAAAACACATAAAAACAAAATTAAAAGCACAACCGAGTTTAAGAAAAGCAGAACTGTAAAGATAGAATTCACGATATGGAATATACAAGCATATATATATATATATATATATATATATACTAGGTCAAACCGCACTTGCGGACATAATAGTTTAACAAATATTGATAAATAGATCGATTTTCAATTTAAAAACCATTATATTGCTCAAGAGTCTGAAATAGTTAATGATAAATTTAACATCAAAACAAACGTTATTATCATAACAGAAATACTTTTTATTAATAAAATAATTTTTGTAACATTCATGTATTTAAATATTTAATAATAAATTAAAAAAAATATTTATGAATTATTTATCATAACATAAAATTTTTTTATATAAAAATATAACATCTGTGATATCCACATGTATGTGTAACAACAACTAAACCTCAAACTAAAAAGGTATATCTTTCAAATCTATAATAAAAGTGCGGTGAATATAAATTTACCCAAACGCGAACATAAATTTTGCAGATTATTAATACTATAAGGGTATACAATATAGTTTATTTTATGTATATATGCGATTAGTGGGAGCTGTTTTGTCCAATACAACCAGGCTCGGTTCTGAAACTGGAACGCTTGATTGTGGAACTGGAACGCTTGATACTACGCTCGGTTGTTGATCGGTGGAAGCGACGCTCGGTTGGTCAGTGGAAGTGACAGCAACAATCTCTTTGGAGGAGACACCATCTGCTTTATCCTCCGGCAAGCTCTTCTTTTCCGAGTTCGCCTCATCACGAATTTCTCTCTGCAATATAAATAGCACACTAGTTAACCCTGGACGACTTAAATATAAATTGTCTGGACGACTAGTTGACCATGGACGACTTAAATGTAAGTCGTCCAGACGACTTATCAGTAACTTATCAGTAAGTCTTCTGAACGAAATTAAGTCGTCTGCACAACTAGTTAACCCTGGACGACTTAAATATAAGTTGTCTGGACGACTAGTTGACCATGGACGACCTAAATGTAAGTCGTCCAGACGACTTATCAGTAACTTATCAGTAAGTCTTCTGAACGACTTAAAATTAAGTCGTCTATACAACTAGTTAACCCTGGACGACTTAATTCTTGTTGGGAGAGGATTTGTTACTAACCTCGGATTGTTTGGCTTGAGGGGTAGTCTGTTTGGCTCGAGGGGTAGTCTGTTTCGCTTGAGGAGTAGTCTGTTTGGCTAGAGGTGTAGTCTGTTTGGCTAGAGGTGTAGTCTGTTTGGTTAGAGGTGTAGTCTGTTTGGCTTGAGGGGTTGTCTGTTTGTTACTAACCCCAGTTTGTTTGGCTTGAGGGGTAGTCTGTTTGTTACTAACCCCGGATTCTTTGGCTTCAGGGGAAGTCTGTTTGTTACTAACCCCGGATTCTTTGGTGACACCAACCATCTTCTCCACATCTTCCACCCTATCGGACAACTTCCTAATCTCCTTGAGGCACTTCTTAAACCCATGTTTCATGCATTCAACTACGTCCTTGAACATATTTGCCATCTCCTCTCTGGTCATCCCACTAGCCTCTTCACTAGCCTCTTCACTAGCCTCTTTAGGAGCCCCTTTACGAGCTTTCTTCAGAGGTCTTGGATTGTCTTCCTCCTCCTCCACCACAACCATCTCTTTGGCTTTCTTCGATGGAGTCACAACCTTAGGTTTTGTATAGACCTTAGTACCAGTGACTTCCCAGCAATCCATGGTCCACTTCCACGGTCTCCGATCATACATGACTTTAATGATGTTCTCCGCGGGCAGGTCCTCAACCTCAGAGTCCCATTTTGGCCACATTTCACTAATGTCCTTCTCAACAAAGTTGATCACGCGGGTCTGCAGTAAATAGAAGAATCGAGTTAGATATTTGAAAAAAAAGACTAAATAGACGACTTAATTATAAGTCGTCTGGTAAGTCGTCCAGCTGGACGACCTTCCAGACGACTTATAATAAGTCGTCTACTAAGTCGTCCAGCTGGAAGACTTTCCAGACGACTTAATTAAGTCGTCCGGTAAGTCGTCCAGCTGGACGACCTTCCAGACGACTTATAATAAGTCGTCTACTAAGTCGTCCAGCTGGAAGACTTTCCAGACGACTTTAATATAAGTCGTCTGCGCAGTCTTTTGGATTGAAGTAAATACCTGTCTCAAGATAGCAGCTTTCATTGATCTGCGGCCTCTGCTGCCCTCGTAAGCCAGTATCGGTGGAGACGGACTGTTTGCTCTGGGAACACCAATACTAGCACCCAATTCCGGCATAGCTGTGTACACCCAGACCTGAAGAACTTGTATAAACCCATCCACGGTGTAACAGCCAGTAATATCTTTGTTCCACAAAGAGTCCATCAGCACCTTAAACGCGACTCTCCCCCATGGATAATTCTCAAACCGTTCTAAATCCATCACTAGCCTTGCAAGACTAGATCGTGTAGCGGTTGAAAACTTTCTCCCTTCAATGAATCCAGTGAAGATGGAAAGGTACGCGAGCCGCTTGCGATCTTCCAGGGACCAATCCTCGCATCTCTTCAGTGCTGCTATTATCTGATCAGTAGTTGGCCCAGCTTCCAGATGAACTCCCAGCATCCCCCAGAAAGAAACCATCTCTTTGGTAACTTCACATTTTGGTCTCTCAAGGTCCTCGATGTAATCGCAGTTTAGACCAGTGAGGTTTTCAAACTCTAACAGTGAAAACCTCAAAGGTTCTGGACCAACGAGAGACCACATCTCATACTTCTTCTTAATGTCCAGCTGGAAACTGAGCATGTAGTGAACCAGCCTTGAAGCCCAACCAAATCCCTGCTCCTTGAACTTGATGAAAACTCCCAAACTCGACTCCTTGAGCTCTTCAAATTCGTCATCAGTAAGAGCTTCCCTAAGAGCAGTATGCAACTTGCTATTATCCGTATGATACGAAATGCTATTTTGGGCTTCTGGCTCTTCCTCTAATGTGTATAACCTACGGGGGAGTTCTGGAATATCCATCTTTTTGTCTGCAAAATAATCAAAGACAACAATAGAGATAAGCTAAACAAGCTAAATCTAAACAAGAACACACAGAAAAGTCACAACACAAGCTAAATCAAAACAAAGCTTTCAACTTTTCATTCACAGGAACTCACATAGAAGTCAGAAACACAAGCTAAATCAATCACGCCTTTAATTGTAACTCCAGACGACTTAGTAGACAACTTATAATTAAGTCGTCTGGAAAGTCTTCCAACTGGACGACTAGTAGACGACTTATAATTAAGTCGTCTGGAAAGTCTTCCTGCTGGACGACTTATATTTAAGTCGTCTACTAAGTCGTCCAGTTGGAAGACTTTCCAGACGACTTAAATTACAAGTCTTTCCAGTAGAAAAATTTAAAGCGGACCTGATTAGTCGCAGAAGGAGTACTCGTCATTGCGGTTATAGATCTGAAAAAATAAACGTGAAACGGTGAGAATGAGTAAATTGATAGAGACAACGTTTTAGAGGAAATAGTGGAAGCGGCGGCGCTAGGGTTTAGAGGAAGCGGCGGCGCTAGTGTTTAGAGGAGCGCGGTGAGAACGTTGGTGAGCACGGCGGCGAGGGCGACGGTTTGTTCGGAAATAGTGGAAGCGGCGGCGCTAGGGTTAAGAGGAAGCGGCGGCGCTAGGGTTTAGAAGAAGCGGCGGCGCTAGTGTTTAGAGGAAGCGGCGGTGAGAACGGTGAGAATGAAGTGAGATAGATAGCCGACGTTGAGAACGATGGTTTGTTCGGAAATAGTGGGAATTCGAAATCGCCTTTGATATCGCCTTTGAGAGAGAACTGTTAGGGTTTCTGAATTTTGCGAAAAATGAACAAAAAAAAATCACCTTATATATTGGGTAAATAATCCGGTTAGCTTTAAAAGTACATTGGTAAAATTTAAGGTTTGGTCCGGTTTAGACGACTTACAAATAAGTCGTCTGGCGGATAATGTACATCAGACGACTTAATATTTAGTCGTCCGTTTACAGACGACTAAATATTAAGTCGTCCCAGACCCTAAAATGAAACCCTAAACTAAAATGACTAAATTAACTAACTAACCACGTTATAAAATCAAATTATACTTCAATAGTGTTTACTATACACAGAAATGAACACGCTTAGGTAATTTTTAAATTTTTCAAAAACGGTTTTAATGCTTTCCAAAATCTAACCCTAAGAACACTACAATACTACAACATATGTTGATGAAACATAAACTAAAGAATATCATGACTCACTACTTTCACTCATCTATGCTGAAAACAATTGAAATTTGTTATATCTTAATTTATATCTCTTAAGACATATGTTAATTACATAATTCCCATTTTTCACTTATCAAAATATTTTTTACAAAATTTTTAAATTATGTTTAAGAATAACTGTCCAGACGACTTGCGAGGGTTAGAAACGTAAAAAAAAATCCGTTTTTTTACTGTTCACAAGGGGATAGTTGTAATTTCAATAGCCTTTTAAGTTACTTTTGCCTTTGACCCAAGTTTGGATATTCTTTTGGGTTTGACTCCAAGTTTTGAGTCACACTTGGCAATTCTCTCAAAAAAAAATACCCAAATCGACTATGTAACCTTAACCTCTCTTTTTCTTGACGACAAAAATTCCCAAATTCCTCTCTCTCTCTCTGTCGACAAACACCGGTTCTCTTGGTGAAATCAACGGCGAGACCAACCACCGGTGTAATCGAGTCTCTCTTTCGGCGGAACCCTTTCGCCTTACCCTGCCTCTCTCTCTTTCTCGAAGAACACGAAAGTGATCTAGGAGCTTTTCTTGGTCATTGCTGAATTTGACTCTCTTGTTCTCTTCGCCTCTCCCCATATCCGCCTCTCTCTTTCTCCGACATCCTTAGCACTAAGGTACAGCGACAAACCTTATCCTTCAATTTTTTCTTTTGCATGTGTATGTCGAAATTGTCTTTTCTTCTTTGTATGTTCCTCAATCCGGTTCTTTTATTGCATGTGGCTTTGTGTTTGTGTTCTTCATTCGGGTTACTCCTATTACATTTTTTATCATGATACAAAGATGTTTTTGTTCTATTTGTTAACTGATTATGTGAACCGATTCGTTTGTGAATTGTCTTAGTTTTCTTAATTGATTGCTTGTTAACAGTCATGTATGTGTAGATTTGTTTGAAATCGTGTTTTATGATGAATATTTTTGTCTTGAACGTGATTGTCAAAACGTTATAATGAACCACAATTTTGCTTGAAATCGTGTGTTGTGTATTGTCTTCTGTTAGTCTTTGATTTGTTCTTAAGTTTCTTTATTTTAAGTTAAATCAATATCTTTTAACTTAAATTAATTTATTTTGTCTTCTGTAGATATGGATTCAGAGCTACCTAAGTGTTTATATAGAGAGGGTTTCGAACCTCAGGTGAAGAAGATCAACAACAGCTGCTGCATGTCACTTCTCAAAATTCTGAAGAAATTTATGTCTGAAGAAGACTCAGAAGTGAAGAGAGATCGTGTGTTCACACACATCATGGACATTCAGCAAAATGGACTCAAGTTTTCGGGGAAACTGGTGCATAGCTTCTTGTGTAAGGAGATGATTACCTCGAAGATGCATGAGAAATGGTTTGTCTTTGCAAGGACACCTCTTCGGGTTTTTTTGCAGGAGTACCATACTGTGATTGGCCTTAAGATTTCGCGGGAAAGTGGCAGTGACGTATTAAAGTGGAAAGATGATAGGGGGTTTTGGAGTAATAAAGAGTGGTGGGAAGATCACCTTGAAGTTGATCAGAATGGTGCATCTAGAGGAATTTCACAAGTAGAGTCGAGTTAATGGGTAATAATGGGTGTGGTGATGGCGAGAGATGAGAAGGTGAACATCCCTCATATGTACATCAAGTTGGTAATGGATCTTGACAAGGTTCGAAATTTTCATTGGGGTCTTCACTCCTATGACTTCCTGCTGAGTTATTGAGAATACTAGGAAGAAAATGAGTAACAAGGAGAGCTACATTTTCGAGGGTTTCACATATGCTTTCCAGATTTGGATTATGGAAGCAATTCATGTTGGAGAAATATTAGGCAGAAGAGTCTGTGAGAGCTTCATAGGTCCAAGGTGTGGCAATTGGAAAAGAGCTGCAAAAGTTTCATATGAAGAAATCATTTAAATTGAGGACTTATTTCCTGAGAAAGTATGTATATTATATGGTTGTTGTATATATTTTGTATTGCTTTTAATGTTTTAATTGTTTTGTAGGGTGAGTTGTTCTCAGTCATCTCATTGACTGGTAATGGTGATGTGTTTCTGCATGCTGACTATACAAGGAAGCATGAGATGCAAGATGAACAAGTGGACCTTCTTCTCGGAAGGATCAAAGAGAAGTTTGATTGGAGCAGTACAGAGTGGCCAATTTTAGAACCTTAAGAGACTGAAATGGAGGAAGCCGATAAAGAGGCTACTGAGTCATAAGCTGATGAGATTATGGATGATACTGATGTTGTAGCAGACGTGGAGACCTCTTCTGTTCTTGTTTCAGGAAAAGGAAAGAGAAAGATTCATGATGAAGGAGCCAAGACAAGAAAGAAGAAGCTGTTGTGTAAGTGAGCTGGGGAAAAAAACTGACTCTTGATCCTGAAACTAAGAGTTTTATTGAGGGTCTCATCCACACATCTGTCACTTCCTTAGGGGATAAACTCAGTATGCAAATTGCAAAGATGGGGTCTTGTTTGACAGAGAGGATGGGGAAGATGGAGAGTGAGGTTTCACATATCAGGGAAGCAATCAATTTGAGTGGTGAAGGAACCAGTCCTAGCAAGAGCAAAACTGTACAAGATCCACCTAAGAGCAAAGCCGATCAAGCTCCAGCAAAGAAAAATGTACTACCTTAGAGAAATGTAGAATTTTATATACTTGGAACTAGGATGCTTGAGTTAGGGTGCTGGAGCTAGGCTTTTGGAGATAAATTGTAATTGGAACTTCGCATTTTCACTGTGTAATATTATTATGTAATAATTTCAAATTTGTGTAATGTGTAATATGCTTCAATCTTTGTGTAATGTGTAATATTCTTGAATTTTTGTGTAATGAAATGTAATGCTTTGTTTGTGTTATGAATTAATGGCTTCTTATATGCTTTTTGTTTTTAATGAATAGGATGGCAAAAAGATTGGTATAGAAACTAACGATTTTAATTTTGGATTGAGTACACAAGAGTTGGACAACCTGTCCCAAGATACATTTGTTGAAGGTTTTGACCTTTCTCAAGTTAAAGTTGAAAACTCAAGGAAATCAAGACCCTTCAAAACGTCCACACCGCACTTACGTGATGAGAAAATAGATCGAGCCGAATTGATGTTTACCCGTGAAGAGGATTGGGAAAAAGTAAGAAATTGGTCAATTTCCTCCACGTAAGTAAATTCTCAATCTTCTATCATGTATTGTTACATTTAAATCAAAATGTATCATTGTTACATTTTCGATTTCCATTGGTTTAAGACCTCTACGTATTGGAGATGCTTTTCTAGATGTTGAGATGGTTAATCGTCTTATTATCCGAGTGGCTTCATAACTGGGTAAATCTTAGAGACTATTAACTTCCATTTATGTTTTACATACCTTGTATGTGTTAACATCATCAAATATGCAGGAGATTGACGCTGTAATGTACTTATTCCGTGAGAGAAAAACTCTGAAACGATGGAAACATCATCGTCTCGCTTTCATGACTGTCTTTTTCAGCAATATGATTAAAAAGAAAACGATTGCTTCACAAGGGGTAAAAGGAAATACACGCTTCATAATTTGCTACTGCAGTACGGCAAAGGGGTCCTTCGACCACATGGAAGGATACAAGATATATGGAATGTAGATGTGGATCGGTTGTATGTCCATGTTCATGTCAATGGAAATCATTGGATTGCCTTGTGCATCAGTTTCGTGACCAGGAGCATTGATGTGTTTGACTACTCGGGTAGAAAAGGGTACAAGGAGTTGGATGTATTCTCACATCTTGTTCCTCGTATTGTCAAGGCAGTCCAGCCAGAGAGATACCATAAGGATTTCACTGTCACTCCATATAGTGTTTCCTATATCCCAATGGGGAAACTGAATAAAGGTGCATGTGATTGTAGTGTCTAAGCACTATTTTGAATGTGTTTATGCGTTTTTTAATTGAATATATTAGTGAATATATGATATGTTAATAATTATATTTAATGTATATGATTCCATTTATAACTGATTAGCTTTCTTTTGAAAAATTTATAAATGGTAAGAAATTTAAGATATGTGAATTGTTTATTATGTATCGTGATTTTTTTCTCGAAATAAATTGTGGGTTGGTCTGGGATTAATGACTAATTTCATTTGAATTGGTTAAACATGTTTATGATGAATTATATGTATGAATAAATATGTTATATCATGGGATCTTAATTATTTAGATGAACATGTGTTTGATAGTCCAAAATTAAAATATAACACATGAAAACCAAATACGACTTAAATTTAATAGAATAGATATATTTTAATATCTTTTTGTTTAAAATATAAATAATTATTTAAAAGAATTCTAACAAAATATTTTTCAAAATGTATTTTGAAAATAATTAATTTTAATTTTAATTGTCAGTAAAATATAATTAAAATATTCTATATGTTTACAATTTTTTTTAAAATCAAAACTGAATTAATTTTAATTTATAATTATATTTTAGTGATTAATAGAATTTATATTAATTAATTACAAAAATAAAATTAAAAAATATTCTAAAAAGATATTGTTAGAATTTTTAAAATAAGGATGTTTAATTGCTTTTGATTAAGATATTAAAAATATTATAATTAAATTATATATATTTTTATAAACTTTCTAATGGATGATCCAAATAAAAAAATCACACATAAAAAGTCATAGGCATCTAATTTAATAAATTATATATTAATAGTAAAAGGAAACTAAGACTTGTAACTTCATTATTGCGTTTAGTATTTTTAGCTTTCCAAACACGAATCATCCTTCCAACTATGTTTTGTCAACAACGTTTCATTTAAATATCTTCTAAAAATTTGTAACCGAGTAACTTTTATTCTTCACCATTTTTTAGATTAGTGAAATTTTTACTTTCATAAACTCATGGACATTTACTATATACAGATTTTCAAAGATCCATATGAATAGTTATAACTTTTCAAGTTAAAGTTAGTTATTTTAATGAATAGCCACAACTTTCAAATTATAGGTAATGAATAGTCACAACTTTCAAGTTAAAGTTAGTTATTTTTATTAATAATAACAACTTTCTAATTATAAGTAATTATTTCAAAATTATATTTTTATATAATATATTTGAATAGACACATCATTTCAAAAAACTACATTTATTATGTAAAGATACGTTGATTATTTTAACAATTAGGATACGATCTGCGCCTTGAGGGAAATGTGGTTATTGGTTTCATTATTTTTTGGACTATTAAATATTAGTTTGGCTTAATATGGATATTAGTTGGTTTTGGGTTATTTTAATCAGGTTTTAATATCTTATTGTTGAATTAGAATTTAAATCCATATTTTTTTGCATGTGTTCGCTTTAATTTTTGGTGATAAGCAAAAAACAATTAGTATTTATTGGTTTTATGTTATATATTTTTTCATGTGTTCGATTTAAATATGTTTGTTATTGACCTTTAATTAATATTAAGTCCAAATGTTGGTTCAAGATAACATATGGAAATATAATTCATAAAATTAGTTTGTTATAAAATATACTTCTTATTACTAAAAGTTCTATTATCATATAAAGAAAAACATATTATATTCATAAAAATAAGGGAATTTGCACCCAATAATCATTAAAAAAATTAATTCACCAAATAACCATTAGAAAATTAGGGTTATAATACAACTTATACACTATATATTAATTGCCATTGTGTTCCAATATCTAGGATTGTCTAGATTTATTTTTATTTTAGTATTTTTTTGTCACTTCCCCTTCTATTTTTAGTAGCTATTAATTTTGTCTAATACAATTATTTAGTTTTATATTTTACATAATAAAAGCATAGATTTTTTGTACATAGAATATGTTTTGAAATTTTTTAAAAAGACATATATTTCTATAAATTTAATTTATATTACATAAACTAAGTTTTAAATCTATACTATGTTACACATTTATATATTATAGTTCTATTTTTTATTCATATAAGTTATAATTTTTATTGTTTTCTATACTATTCAAGAAATATAGAATAAAATCATAACTTTACTCTCTCACTCTCCCTCTCTCTCCCTCTCTCTCCCTCTCTCTCTCTCTCTCTCTCTCTCTCTCTCTCTCTCTCTCTCTCTCTCTCTCTCTCTCTCTCTCTCTCTCTCTCTCTCTCTCTCTCTCTCTCTCTCTCTCTCTCTCTCTCTCTCTCTCTCTCTCTCTCTCTCTCTCTCTCTCTCTCTCTCTCTCTCTCTCTCTCTCTCTCTCTCTCTCTCTCTCTCTCTCTCTCTCTCTCTCTCTCTCTCTCTCTCTCTCTCTCTCTCTCTCTCTCTCTCTCTCTCTCTCTCTCTCTCTCTCTCTCTCTCTCTCTCTCTCTCTCTCTCTCTCTCTCTCTCTCTCTCTCTCTCTCTCTCTCTCTCTCTCTCTCTCTCTCAAACACCTTAAAACACATCTTATGCACGTTTTAAAATTTAAAAGATGTAACATAAAAATAAATCAAAGGAGAATTCTATCGAATAGAGAATAGGATTGTAAATGTGAGCGGGTTCGGCTTGCTCGTAAGCTATAAGATCTCCTGCATGCACCAACACTCCACAATGATCTACGTAAACATAGATAGTTTCAGATTTTAGTATCATTACTTAAAACCTAAGAAAGTGTAAAGTATAATTAACATACCAACGCAGTACATATGATGATAAAGACCCCTCTTTATACCATGAAATTTTGCACAACATATAAAGTTAGACCGTTGATTAGTTTTATCTTTGAAAACAAACTTGATCCAGTGAACTTGATTTTTTTTTTTTTTGGTGGTTCTATAAAAATCACAAACATGTGTAATGTCGAAATTGAGTATGTCAACCCGATCATCTTCTTTTAAATCAATCTCTTCACGTAGAGAAATAGAATAGTTTAAGATTTCTTCTATTTTTACTCCATGTTTAAGATTCCTTCTATTGTTACTCTCTGTTTAAATATTGTGTTTACATTGTAAAAAAAAGTCAAAACATAGCGAAAGCCTCTATAAAAATGACTGGCAAATTAGCATTTCCTTCATCCACTTTTGTCCTCCTTTTCAATCTTGATCTAATCTAAGCACGGATACCTTGTTACCGAATTCTCCTCAACGTATTCCTCCAAGTTAAACACGGTTGTTCCTCGGTGCTTTGCAGGAGTCAATTTCATTGCTTCACCTTCCTGGGAAGACTCTCCAGACAACATTAGAGAACTCTGCAATAAATAAAATTTTAAACAATGTACATAACGAACATGAGAAAACAGTGTAATTGTGTAACAGGTTAAACCAATTATAATGTATCACTTTACCTCCGGTGCATCTAAAATAATAGAGTTTTCCATAGATAAAGTATTCAAAGCTCCCTACAATATGGTAAAAGTGTATGATCTTCTTACCTAATCTTCACCCTAATCTTCCACATAGACTTAAACGGTTTCAAATCCGACACATCAGTTATTGCAGCCATTATTAAAGAATGAGTTATGTTTGCTTAGATTTTGTGTTTAGGTTATGACTAAAAAGATGGGAGACATGAGATATATATAGTATAAAAAACCATTTGCAAGACACGCTGTATGTCCGAAAATATGAATTAAATGTTATATATTTTTGTCTTGATCAACACACTTCGATGTATATATTTTCATAAACCCAAAGATATGATATATATGCAAATATTCTGTAATTAATCAACCTTGTCTATCACTCAAGGCAGCAAAATCGTTTTCAGACACACGCATCGGTTCCATTCGTTTGCTACTAAACCGGTTTTTGAATTTCAGTTTAAAGTCTTAACTATAATAATATAAATTTCTTTTTAATACTGCATGTTGGAACGTATGATATGATGCACGTAGATTTCAAACCTAAGAATGGTTCTATTAGCTATAATTCAAGAATCAGAAACAGATTATTTGCATCAATTGCAACATCATGACAATAATGATAAGCGTCAGTCACGTTCAAAACTCATTTTTAAGCTCTTTAGTGACTGGGAACAACACAGACTTCCAAAAATTTAGTGGGATCAACTAATATGGTCAACTCTTCGATAACTTGACAGCTCGACATTAAAATCTCCATAGTCAAATCATCTTCGTACCTGACGTTCTTTAGATACATAATGTTGACACAAGTCAAGAATATTGTATACAAAAAGAAAATTCCATATGTTTCCTCTCTTTGTGGAACTTCTTAAGCTATGTATATGCAGGAGCATCATCGTAACTAACCTATTACGGATTCAGGAGGATGATCCAAGAACACACAATAGAGATTTAACTTCACCAATCTCTCACACGAATAGAGATATTGAGGCATCGTAACTAACCCATCATCGCAATTCTCATTACCAACATGAAGACGAATCATATAGTTACTTACCATAAATGATATTTTTGTGAGGAATTCAATTAAAGCGACACGTCAACATACAAATTTTCAAAATCAATGTAAGTCTGTCATGTGTATAATATAGTGTGAATGCATTAAATGTCAATGCATTAGATATAGGGAATAACTAAAATTTAAATAGACACAATTTCAAAACACTTTCATTATAGAAAGACACCTTAGATATTTTGAAAATAGATTTTTTTCTTTTATAATAGAAAACATGACTTTTTGACTAACTAATACATAATTATTGAAATAAATAATTGTACAAAGACACTTTTGGGAATATTTAACTTCTTCTTGAAACATAATAGATCGTTTATGATGGAAATACGCAACTCTTAAAGATAATACTTTTTAGAATAGCATGTTGGAAAGATACATAAAAATAGACAACTTTTCAAATAATGCATCTTTTAGGATAAAAACACAACCTTTCACCTTAAATGGAATTCACAATCTTTGACATTAACCCAAATTTCTATTATTAATAGATATGTTACTAGATTAGCCAAAGCAAATTTAACAATATAAGGTGTTTACATAATTAAAAGCAACTTTTGCATTAATTGAATATTATGTGACCAATCTAATAATAAATTTTTTATTATTATTGGTTGATTTTTTTGTCAGCATTGGTTGAATTTATATATTAAATGCTATTTTCAACAGTATTAACTTTCTTAATATTAACACTTTTAACTAAAATTACTTACATATTGAAACATGTGGAATATTATTTTACACTCATTGTATTAATACTTCAAAAGAGTACAAAACCTCCAAAACAAGAGACACACCTCAAAACAGAGGATTGGGAAAGAAGAAAAAAGAGAACGATTACAAGGAGAGGCCTGTTAATAGAATAAAGAGAAAATGACACACTGATATGTGTTCCTGCAGCCAAAGTGCAGACTTAAAGAAGAAGATCTATCATAGTCGAAAAAAGACTCAAGACTCATGGAGCCTCATTTCTGATTATAGGCTGAAGCCAAGAGGGCCCACCCCTATCCTTAGTGACAGTGACCGCAATGATTCTAGCCACTCAGTTTCTCTATGATACCACATACTCCAAACTCCAGGCATCAAAATGATGAAGAGATTGCATAATGGACGCAGTCAGTGTCTAGAGCTCAGGAATTTTTTTGGTTAAGCAACGCCTCCCGTACTGCACTGCATGAGGACTCCAGGACCACTCTTTTATCTAGCAGATCTCTAAGTGCGAGAAGGGTCCAAGCCAGCGAATTCAGAGAAGCTTCAAGATTTGAGCTTACATAGGAGAAAGCTCGCCTGTTGTGCTAAAGTGGAACACCTTTGTTATCTCTTACAATCCAAGCAGCACCACTATTTAGATTACTCGAACTCCGGGAAGATCCCACGTTGCATATACGCCAATAATTAGGAGGTATAGAACAAGCTCTCCTCGGCTCGACAGGTTGTAGTAAACAAGTAGAGGTGAAGCTTGTTGCCTCACTTGTGTTCAAGCTAAGCCATACCTCGGCTTCTTCTGCTTCTCGAGCGTAGACTGAGGAGGGTTTAATCCTCACATGCTCAAAAAGGAAGCCATTTTTAGCTTTCCAAATGTGCCATAAGATCCAAGAAAGGAGAGCTGAACCTTAGGTGATAGAGATGCCTTCCTGCTACACGCAAATAGGTAATGTAGGTTCAAGAAAACTGAGGTATGAGAGAATTCAAATGTAGGAGGAGGAATACATGATAGAGACCAGACATCCTTCGCATACCTACAATGGAACAAAACATGGCAAATAGACTGGCGCGGTCCCACATGAAGGACAGGTTGTGTCAAGTTGAATGCTCCTAGTACACATTCTTTCTTTGACAGCCAAGGCACCAGACAACGCTTGCCAGAGAAAGTGTCTAAGCTTAGGAGAAGTTTTTGTTTTCCAGATTTTGACCAGATGGAGAGTTCAGCTCCAGTAAGACTCAATTTTGGAATTATAATTTGGATTGGAAGTTCAATAGATATATGGTAATAACAAGAAATTTGAATGAATTTTAAAAATTCTTAAACCAATAACAATAGATTTTATCAAGATTTTTGAAATTCACGAGCCAATAAAAAGAAATTCTCAAATTTTTCAAAGTCCATGAGTATTGACTTGCCAATAATCCCCTTTAATGTTAAACAACTAATACATTTATTATAAGAAATAAGTCTACATATTTAAGTTTTGTGAAATTAATAACATTGTATAGGATCAATATTAGCTAAAGCATGGTCAATATTATTATATACTAATACAAACATGAAATATAAAAATTATAGTCTGGTAACAATCATTTGATTCACACTTTCTCAATCTCCTCCTTTAAAGTAGTTCATGTACTCCCTTCGGAGGCTGTTTTCAAATTCTCCAGTAAGAGGTTCTGGTGTCAAATTCATCATGTTATCACCATCAAATCTTTCACAATTATGCGATCCTAAATTATCATCGTCATCCCATCCACAATGGCTTGTGATTTCACCTAATTGTATTTTCATTCCGTTGAAAACATTGTTAAAAGTGAGAATTTTAATATTAGTTAATTCCAAAAATTACCTTCACCATAATAATGTGGCCATTCATTCGTAGTAGGTACGGGCTCTTTTTTAACATCGTACATCATTGTGAAGAAAAATATAGAGAGCCAGAGAACGTGAGAAGCACACTGCGGCTTGAGGATCATAATCTTCGTTTAAGAAAGGTCTGAGCGTGGAAGAACTTCGGAATAACGTATCGAAGTAGAACCAAAGCTATTAACAAACCAGAGTTGTTCTGCGCCGTCTTCGGACAATTTAGGTTAAAGTCCAGAGAAAGAACTTAATCAAACCGTGATTGTTTAATACCCATCGAACCGGAATCGTACCGGGCTTTCTTCACTCGTACGGTTTGGTGATTTGAACCAAGTCCAACATATCAAATATAGTAAAACCCACAATACTTTCTCATGAAAATTGGCCTGTTATTCATGAATAGGAAACAACAAAACTTAAGTATTAGTAATCGACTAATCGGTGTATTTATTAGTTCCAAAATAAAATAGATACAAAATTTGTTCCTTGTGAACCAAGCAAAAGATTTTTGATGAAATTAGATAAACAAAAATCATAAAGGATCTGATTTTTTGAAAGGCAAATCAGAAAAAAAAAAAAAAAAAAAAAGGAAAAGTAGCATATGTAAAAAAATAGATACAAAATTTGTTCCTTGTAAACCAAGCAAAAGATTTTTGATGAAATTAGATAAGCAAAAATCATAAATGCCCTGATTTTTTGGAAGGCAAATCTTAAAAGAAAAAAAAAGGAAAAATAGAATGAATGTGTTTTTGCTTCAAAAACATTCATTCTTCGATATCATATACTTGTGATCATCTTGGATAGATAATGGCGACTAGAAGGAGAATCTTCAGCTTGGTGTTGGCGATGATGATGAGCTTCACTGTACTCTCGGGTTGCTGCTCGGCGAGGATCTACAAAGTCGGAGACTCCGAGGGATGGACTGCCAAGGACGACGTGTATTACGCTTGGGCCGAGACTGACTATAAGGAGTTCCACGTGGGAGATTCTCTCGTCTTTGAATACGATCCCAACATCAACGACGTGACTCATGTTTCTGGCGCTTTGGAATACGAGTTATGCGACTATTCTTCTCCTAAAGCCGTCTACAACACAGGACACGATGTCGTGACTCTCACGGAACCAGGTTTTCATTACTTCATCACCTCAAACCAAGCTCAGTGCGTATTAGGACAGAAGCTCGAAGTTCTTGTCGTCCATGACCCGTCACGTCCGGTTCCTCCACCACCACCTAGCAAGATCCTTCCCGTCGGAAAGACGTACAAGGTCGGAGACTCACAAGGATGGAAAGTCTATGATAGTGACTTGTATAACAAGTGGAGTGAGGAGAAACAGTTTCATGTTGGAGATAGTCTGCTTTTCGAATACGCCAACGAAGTCAACAACGTCTATGAAATCAGCGGTGACCTAGAATTTATTACCTGCGACCCAACGTCTCCTGTGGCTGTGCACAAGACAGGACACGATCTTGTTAGGCTTACAGAACCAGGAGTTCATTATTTCATCACCTCAAACTCGGCTTCTTGTGAAGCTGGCCTTAAACTTCGAGTGGTGGTGGGACCACCATCCAAAGCTGTTGCTTTTCCTAATTTCCCCAAGAAGGTGGACTTGTCAGCTCTGGAGCGCCTCAACAACTGGTTACAGACATTCAAACCCCATCATTGAACCAGCTTCGAGCTATTGTTGTCTATTTCTCTTTACTGCTTTCTTTCTAGAATACTTCTCTGTTACCATCCTTGTATAGTTTATTCAATAAAATTTCATGTTTCATTAAACGTAACTGAAGCATACAAACTGCATAACAAAAATATACCTTTACAAAAACAAAGATGGAGAGTTTATAGCAATTTACCAACATCACTGCAATTTTTATTTAAATAAAAAAGGAGCCTCTTCTTCATGATTCATGAATAAGGGTTTATAATAACATTAGTTAGACACTTTTTAATTTGTTTCTTGAACTGGAACAGAGCTGTTCGTGTCTGTCCTATTTTCCTCGGACACTTTGAAGAAACTGTAAGAAAATATCAGGTTGTTGATTCCGTCCATTCTTGAATCAGTCCTCTCTTTGAGTTGGAGTAATCTCCCTATATTTACAAGACAAACATGATAGAGTATAGTAAGCTACCAAGTTGACAATATACACAGATATAAAAGAGAGATATACACCTAATTGTATTTCATTCTTGGAAAATATGAGCTTCTAATATGATTTTCCTTTCGTGTTCATTATCTTCCTATTCCTCCACAAAATGATTAGGTTGGAGGCACGTAGTCTACTCTCAACACTTTATAAGAAAACAAAAAGTATAGAAAGTAGAATTAACAAAAGGAATTAACACTTTATAACGTAACTGAAGCACTAAACTTACATAACAAATATACCTTTACAAAAACAAAGATGGAGAGTTTATAGCAATTTACCAACATCACTGCAATTTTTATTTAAATAAAAAAGGAGCCTCTTCTTCATGATTCATGAATAAGGGTTTATAATAACATTAGTTACACACTTTTTTAATTAGTTTCTTGAACTGGAACAGAGCTGTTCGTGTCTGTAGTATTTTCCTCTGTAAGACAATATCAGGTTGTTGATTCTGTCCATTCTTGAATCAGTCCTCATACTCAGTATCAATGTAGAAGACGACCTGCCAAGCAAAAAAAAAAGAATAAGGTGGGTTCTTGTTTTTTTCTTAAGGAATATCAACCAGAAGGGTAGTCACCGGCATGTCGATCTGTTCTCCGGGAAGAAGTTGCTGTTCCTCAAAGCAAAAACACTGTATCTTGTTGAAATAAACTCCTGCCTGAAAAAAACCAACAAGAGTGTGACGATCAGTGAAAAAAAAAATGTATCAAGGGAACTTGATAGTCATTCATCGAGGCTAATCTATCTACCTTCGTGGGAGTGACATTGTATGTGGAGACTCCAGTTGTTGGAGCTGAACTTTTGTTTTCAGCAGTGTAAAAGGCAAGCGCGCTTTCTCCAGGCTTTACCCTCACCTATATGAAAAATACCAAAACCATAACACATCAGTTAAAAATCTCTTATATATTAATTGAGAATCTTTTAAAAAGATATAACCTCAAATTTTTATTAATTAAAAAAAATCCCTTGCTTAGGTGGCAATCGTTTAACCCTTCTTAATGCTGATATGGCAGAATTTTAGAGAGGTTACACATAGCATAGTTTAAATTTAATTTCCCTAGCTATATACATATCTTCGACACATATAAGACCAACTTAATGTATATAAATGTAATTATGTGCATATCTTTGTGGTTGGTTACACATTAACATCACATTAGAAATATAGTTGCAAATTTGAATTTTATATACGAGACTCACATATTATTACTCAAATTGATACGACTAAACCTAAGATTTTACTAACAAAGCACATATACTAATACAACTCTTACAAAGCATATATATAACCCATTTAGCTTCTGTACTCGCAATTATATTTTGCCAGCCGATCTCTGCATTTTTATTACTTTTATTGTCTTTTTAGTAACTTATGCATAGTTTATGTAGAACAAAAATAAAAGGTAATTATTTTTGTTTTTAATAATAAAATGGTATTTTACAGCATAATGCATATTAGCGTGGGGACAAACATTTAATATCTAGATTTGTTTATTGTAAATATACTGGACGTAAAATAAAAAAATTATACGTTCAGAGAATTGGTTGATCAATTCTCTAGACGTAAAATAAAAAAATTATATGTTTAAAGATATACGTTTCTAGGAAAATGGTTTAATACAAACTTACAAATTTTGTAACTAATCCCTTAGTGTGATGTTTAAAGATATACATTTTTAGGAGAATATTTTAATACAAAAAGTAAAAAGTAAATAATATATAGGAGATTTCGTGAAGATTTGCCACTGTATAGGTTTCCATGAATATGCCCTAGAACTTAATGAGATGCATCCAATTATCTTTTCACCGTTATATGAAGAATAACTGCAAATTAGGTAAGTTTAAATTATTTTTACCTTATTAAAAGATACAATTTAAAACTTGTGTTTGTATTAAGTTATGATTATATATCTAATATATATAACTTGATAAGGAATTATGTATCAGTTAAATATGTAAATTTTGTATTTAATATGCACAAACTTTGGCACCAAGGCATGAAGTGATATTAAGGAAAACTTCGATAAGTTTGGCACCAACACGTTAACCTAATCTAATCCTATATAAATGATATTTATAACCAATACAATCCCATCATCTCTCAAACAAGCAAATCCGCAAATAAAAACCCGTAGCAGAAACAATGTCTATCAGTTCAGTTGTCGATTTGAAACCTTTCAAAACCATGTGGAAGATCAAGGTGGAAATTATTCGGTTGTGGAAACAATATTCAGCCGCTGGAGGTGAAACCAAACCTATCATATATAATTTTGAAATTTGTAAAAGCCATATGTTTTGTATTTTACTTTTATAAATTCACCCCGCGCAAAGTGCGGGTCTTATCTTAGTACATATATTAATAAGTCACACACACTCTTCTTGACTTAAAAAAATCTAAACCTCTCTTTGAGTTGGAGTGATCTTCCACTGCATCCCATCTGCATTAAACTGCACCACAATCTCCCTATATCTACAAGACAAACATGATAGTATAGTAAGCTACCAAGTTGACAACATACACAGATATACACCTAATTGTATTTCTTTCTTGGAAAATATCAGCTTCTAATATGATTTTCCGTTATGTTCCACAAAAAAAAATTAGGCTGGAGGCACGTAGTCTACTCTCAACACTTTATTAAAAAAAAACAAAAAATATCGAAAGTAGAATTAATTTACAGGCAAAAATAAATGTTTTATCATAATTTTCATATTATAAATATGGAAAAAAATATGTGGTCGCGATTATGACTATTATGCTATACCTACATATATTTTTAGGATATACCCATATAAATAAATAATTCAATATTAAAAATATATGAAAACAGAGAAAAACACCATTTCATTCATTTTTATTGCCTTTGTTACAGTGTTTGATTCAATTAAATGAGGCAAGTGACTGTGTATTTAAAGGACTTCGTTTCTAGACACAGATGA
This sequence comes from Moricandia moricandioides, assembly GCA_905132885.1. Taxonomy (NCBI): domain Eukaryota; kingdom Viridiplantae; phylum Streptophyta; class Magnoliopsida; order Brassicales; family Brassicaceae; genus Moricandia; species Moricandia moricandioides. The sequence continues at coordinate 23,213 of CAJHQQ010003544.1, forward strand.
TCAACGAAACGCATCATTTCTCACTCTTTTGATGTTACCCAAAACAGGGGGCATAGGTATGTAAGTTTAGTAACACATGAAACATTATAAATATATAATTTTCACATTTGATAAACAACGACGCACCGATAGTAAAAAAAGTAAGACTTTCAGAAATATACATTGTGAAGTGACACAAGTATGGTATTGTATAGGAGGCTATGATGATGCTTATAAAATCCTTGTTAAATAGTTTCTTGGAGCTCAAGCAAAACATGGTTTACGCAGTTTCGATGACCTAATCTATGTTTTTCTATATTCAGTTAGACATCGCGTTGGATCTCTTCAGCATGTGCAGACACTTGGCTATCACAAAACATTTGCAAAAATAGTCAATTCCCATAATTGTTTTATCTCAAAGTCAGATCTTTTTCCTCGTGGCTGCTATCTCGAACCATTGGAACGCTTCATATACTCATGTGGGTACCAATCTAAAACTTCATAATAAGAAGATCATAAAAATCTTGACAAAATGATATTTTTTCTTCACTCACTTGTTAGGGTTAGAAGTAAAACTGCTGACTCTTCCAGAGGTTTCACGTTCAAACAAAGATCATAGCTGTATGTTTCCAAATACATATATTACTTCATAAAAGTCTCTACACATACATTACTTCATAACTGTATGCTTCTTGGTTTTCTAGATACGTTAAACATGGTTTGGAGCTCGACCCATAGGTAACTTAAATATAAATATAAATTGAGCAGTTTTTGTAAAAAAAAAAATGAAAATAGGGTAGTATGTTGCTTTTTATATAGTTAACATAAAGAGAAATAAATGTGTAAAATCATCCTTATCATGTACTCCCTCCATTCCAAAATAATATAAGTTTTGGATTTTTCACATATATCAATAAAACATGTTAATAAATGTATTTTTTTTTGTGATTAACTATTTCACATAATTTTTAGCCAATCAAAATTCAATAAACAAATTTAATGTTTTCGAAGATTACAACTTATCATTATTATATGCATTGAAAATGTAAAAATATATATCTTTTAGAAACAATTGTTTTCTAAAACATGAATTATATTGAAACAGAGAGAGTATAAATTTCTAAAAAGTGATAATAACAATGTAGGTTTTAAATACAAATTTAATTTACTTTTATGTGTAAGAGTCATCCATTTTAATCTTTTTTGTTCCTTAATGGCCGTTCAGCGCTTGTGTTGTCTGATTGTTTTCCATATTTTACTAAATTAGTTTTCTTTGCTTTTATTTCCTTTGTATTCAGAATACTTGTTGCAAATTTCTTACTTATTCCTTCTTTCAAATTAGACGTTTTGCTTCTTTATCTTTCATTTTCCCCTTGTGATCCTTTCTCACGTTGTCATTTGGATCCTCCTCTCTTTTACATTTAAGAATATTATGACTAACACTCACATTCATATCATCCTCTATTTACATAATGTAATTAGTAAGGTTTCATGATAAAGAAATAAATATTAATTAAAAAATAATCTTAGTACTGAAAATATTTGTCAATTACATTGAGGTAGCAATGTATTTTTAAGTTTCAACGATTGTAATACCAACATAAGTGGACCTAAAGTTATATGAATTTATTCTTATTGTAAAAATAAGTTCTCCACCAACAAGATTTTCATTTAGAAAAGACATTTCGGAATTGTCTTTCGTATCATTGTCATTGATGTTTTCCTATTTATTAATTTTTACTTAGCATGTTAATATTAAATGAAAAAAAATCATTGAACTTTAAAAACATGCAAGATGTTCAACTAATTCGGTTGGTGATTTATTTAGAATCTTTGATAGATCTTTGTTGAACATTATAAAGAATAATGTATCTAAACCATCATAAGCAATCAACTCTACTTGATATCTTATATATAAACAAACTTTTATATTTTGGAGACATATCAAAAAGAGGAGTTTACTAGGCCTCGGACAGATCAAGTATCCAGGGTATTTTAAGGTATCCGGATCCGGATCCTTATCTGATGGATCCATGTTTTTACTATCCTTATCTGAATCCAGTGTTCACAGATATCCAGGTGTCAGATATCTTTTTAAAAATTGTAAAAGCGGATATCCGGATCCGGATTTGGATCCTTAGAATAAATAAAATTAATATATAAAATATTAACAATAATTTAAAGATAAAATTATGTATAAATTTTTAATTACCTTTATGTATACTTTTACATGATTTTTATAAAATTAATATATATTATAAGAATGAAAATATAATAAATAAAATCAGTTTATATATATTTTACTATTTTTGAAATAAATATAAATAAAAATTATGGATCTGGATATCCAGACTAAAAAATCAATATATCCGGATTCGGTTTTGACGGATCCAACATTTTACCACCCGGATCAGATTTGGCCGCTTCGGATATCCGGATTTTTGGAACGGATTCGGATCGGATTTCGGATCAAATACGGATCTCGGATAATAAGTCTCAGACCTATAGTTTACAAATATTATAAATATATTTATACATATTCACCTTAATGATCCAGTTATATCTTGATGAGAACAACTATCACAAAAAGTGTGTCTCCCACTTCTTAAGTTTTTCATTCACTTATCACATGAAATGTAGTTCCAACCACTTCTAGAACATATTTCAATAGTATTGCCATGACATGTAAATATTTTATCCTATTTTATAAATAATTTTAGAAGTATTTGTTTGAAAATTTTAAAACAATTATGTTGTAAATAATTAAAGAGATATGGAATTGAATTTATATTTATTATTATAGCATCGAGAGAAAGATAGCAATTTGTTTTTCTAATTTTCTCATTAAATTTTGCACACACAAATTAATATGAGGAGGAATAGTACAATTTATAGGGGAAGGAAATCACATGCACAACAACGTGTGGAATGATAATGATGCTAACTCTTCTATGGTTGAGACAAGTGTACCTTAGGTGTACGAATAGATAATCACAACTTTTAACAAATTAGTATTTTTATATAAGCTAAAAATAGTTAATATATATATATATATATATATATAAGGATAAATCTCTCAAGGGGAAATTGCTAAAAATGACTCAAAACTTGATTTCAAATGCAAAAGTGTACCCCAAATTCAATCAAATGCAAAAGTAACCCAAAAGGCTAGTGAAAATACAATAAATTCCTTGTGAGCAAACAAAAAAATTGTATTCAATTTTACCAAAATAACCTTTTCGCGTAAGAAGACTTCTATAGCAGTCTTCTGCGAGAAGACTTCTCTAGAAGTCTTCTTTAAGAAGTCTTCCGTACGTCTTCCGTGAGTCGTCCAGTAGTCTTCCGAAAGTCTTCTCTGATAAGACTTCCATGTATGTATTCTCCGGAAGACTTCTCTAGAAGTCTTCTCATACAATAAATCCTAAAAATAATTTATAAAATTCATAAAAAAATATTTATATAGAGGAAAAATAGAAATCATGTAACCACAAACATTTGTAAATAATGTAAATTTATATCAACTAAAATTGAATTGTTTTCAACCTAGATGAATTAATGTAGAATGAGTCATGGTATTCATTGGTTTAGGGTTTAGTAACATATGTGATATTATTGTAGGTAGTTTTAGGCGTAGATTTTGAAATCTATGTTCTTAACTTTTTTTTTTTGAATTTGACGAATATGTGTTAGTGATCCTCTAATAAGATGATTTTAAACACTTTCTAAGTTTATTTTATGTTTAAGGAAGTGTTTTTTGGTTAGTTAATTGATTTAGGGTTTCGGAAGACTTCCAGAAGACTTCCCGGGATGTCTTCTAACATATAATGCAGTAGAAGACATCAAGGAAGACTTCACGGAAGACTCTACAATTTTACCGCTTGAATTTCAGTGAAAATTCAAATTCCCGCCTAATGGCGAAATCTTCCGGACGTCTTCCGTGAAGTCGTCCAGTAGTCTTCCGAAAGTCTTCTCTGAGAAGACTTCCATGTACGTATTCTCCAGAAGACTTCTCTGGAAGTCTTCTCAAACAATAAATCCTAAAAATAATTTATAAAATTCATAAAAAATATTTATATAGAGGAAAAATAGAAATCATGTAACCACAAACATTTGTAGATAATGTAAATTTATATCAACTAAAATTGAATTATTTTCAACCTAGATGAATTAATGTAGAATGAGTCATGGTATTCATTGGTTTAGGGTTTAGTAACATATGTGATAGTATTGTAGGTAGTTTTAGGCGTAGATTTTGAAATCTATCTTCTTAACTTTTTTTTTTTGAATTTGACGAATATGTGTTAGTGATCCTCTAATAAGATGATTTTAAACACTTTCTAAGTTTATTTTATGTTTAAGGAAGTTTTTTTTTGGTTAGTTAATTGTAGGGTTTCGGAAGACTTCCAGAAGACTTCCCGGGATGTCTTCTAACATATAATGCAGTAGAAGACTTCAAGGAAGACTTCACGGAAGACTCCGAGAAGACTTCTCAAGAAGTCTTCCCAACCAAAATCGAACTTAATTTACCTTCAATTTGAAATTAACCGGAAAAAACCAAAATATATTTAACCTAACCTGATAATTTACCGTACATATAAATAGTAGTTTTTCACTGTTTTTTTCACTTTTCGGTGTTTCAGAAAAAAAAAAGTTGGTGAAAACCCTAGCCTCCTCTTCTAAGGCGATTACTGTGACGATTTCCGACGAATCTCTTCCGACTACCGGTTCCTCTTTATTTCAGATCTGAAACCGTTTGTTCATTTCTCCCCTTGACTTCTTCCTCTATTTCTTTCCTTTCCGACCTCAAGTTGACCCATTTGTCCGTAAGTCTCCCGGAAGTCTGCCGTAAATCTTCATGGAAATCACCCGTAAGTTTTCATGGAAGTCATCCGTAAGTGTTCATAGTAGTCATCCGGAAGACTTCATGGAAGTCATCCGGAAGACTTCATTGAAGTCATCTGGAAGACTTCATGGAAGTCATCCGGAAGACTTAATGGAAGCCATCCGAAGTCTTCCGTAAGTCTTCCATGAAGTCTTCCGTAAGTCTTCCATGAAGTCTTCTGGATGACTTCCATGAAGTCTTCCGTAAGTCTTCCGTAAGTCTTCGGTAAGTCTTCCGTAAGTCTTTGGTAAGTCTTCTGAAGTCTTCCGAAGTCTTCCAAAGTCTTCCGAAAGTCTTCCGAAGTCTTCACAGTCTGTATGTTAGTATAGAACTCTTGGTGTGTTTGTTTTATGTTTGAGATGTTGTTTTATCATTGTTTGCAGACTATACAATGGAATTACCAGTACTCCCGAAGAGGTTGTTCACCCTAGGGGAAGAGCCGATTCCAATGAAGAGCATTGGATATCATAATGATGACCCCAGATTACTTCCTGCCGTAAAGGATGCTCTCCATGCTGATGAATGGGAGGAGCTAAAGAACTCTAGGTTGGGAGTCTTCATAAAGTTCTGGGAGTTAAACTTTGGTTGGGCGTCTAGGCTGGTTCACTATATGCTCTGTTTTCAGCTCGATGTCAAGAAGAAGTACAAGCTGTGGAGTCTCATTGGTTCAGAGCTGGTGAGGTTTTCACTTATTGAGTTCGAACATCTCACCGGTCTTAACTGCGACTATGTTGAGCATGTGGATAATCCTCATGTAGGGCTAACAAAGGATTTGTATCAGTTCTGGGAGTTGATGGGTGTTGACTGGTCCAAGCTCCCAACAAATAGTGGCGGCGTGTGGGAGATGTGGACAGTGGTCTCGGGATGACCGCATGAGGTTGGGATACCTAGCCATCTACACAGGATTCATTGAAGGACGAAACTCCACATCCGCTACACGGGCTAGTCCTGCCAGGCTAGTGATGAATCTTGAAGAGTTTGAGGTCTACCCATGGGAGAGATTGGCGTTAGTATCCTTATGGACTCTGTGAAGGCTAAGGATTTGACAAAATCTTACACCATTGATGGGTTTATTCAAGTACTCCAAGTCTGGATCTACTTCGCTCTGCCAGACTTTGCTGCGGAGTATGGAAAGCCCATACGAAACAAACCTAGTCCTCCTCTGCTGGCTTATAAGGGGCATAAGGGACGAAAATTTGTCAAAGAGGGTATCTGCACACAGGTATTGTAAGACCCGATCCTGGATTCCTTAATCCAACCGAACCGCAGTCTTACCTATGATCATAAGTCAGTTCGTTTGGTTAGGTACCAATCCTAACTCATATTTTTCTCAGTGTTTTACATTGATTCGAGGTTCATTCAATCTACATGATCAATACACAGCGGAATAAGGCAAACGGTTTCTCATATATATAAATAATGTAGTCATACAAATCATCCATTCGTTCATCATTCAATGCACACTAGACTAGATCATAATAACTAAGGTTGCACAATAGGCTACATAAATCCAATGCTACAAAAGACTTGTCTTCCACACACACATCCCATCCACGGCTAGGTTCCTCACGGTTCCTTGGCTTTCCCACGATCACCTTTGCTAACTGGATCAATCACAAAACACACACAAGTACTTGATTAGATTTATCAACCACAAGTCAATCAATTACATGGATGGATCCTATCCTAGGCTATCAAACCACATCAGACCTGAAATCGGCCAACACAAATATACATGGGAAAATACAATTAAATTCATGTATACTAATGATAATTCACAACTAAGAGATTGGCCAAGTTGAATTCCCAAGAACCGGTCTCGATCATCAGGATTTCGACCTTGATTCACTAAACCGGACACGACCCAATCCCCTTACTCAATTCGATCATCACCCAATCTAGGCATGATAAATCCTTATGAATACTCACGAGAAAGAATCAATCATCGGAATCCCCCAAGTCCATCAGGAACTATGCGATCCGATCATACCTCTCAAACCAAGGCCATGGAGGAATTCCCACCAAACCGTCCAAGGCCGAGGTTTGTCTTATGAGTCTGAACCCATACACTCGGACAGATTATAGATTAAGTAATAGAAATACAAAGACAAGACAGAAAGGATGCTTCCAACACAATCGTCCCCACACACACCGAACCGGCCTTAGCCGTGGTGAAGGACAATGAACCATGGATAGCATCACTGACCTTTGGAGTTTGTTCCTCAGGAGCCGGCGTCTTCTCCTTCTCCTTTTCCTTCTCCAAATCCTTCTGACGTGACACCATGCCTTGCCCCGGTTAGTCTTGCTCCGGTAACCCCTTTTGGTCGGATACTTCTCTTCACGGATCGTCTCTCTCTTTCTCTTCGTTTCTCTCTGTTACGATTTTGCCAGGGCTTCGCCTGAATGTTCTGATGTCTTTGTCGAAGTCAGAGACCCTCTATTTATAGAGAAACTCGATGCCAACTTCCCTTAGGCGAACCGGTACGAGAGAGAGGAAACGGCCGAACGGTTGCCCTTGGCACCGTTTCGCTTATATCCGAATAACTGTCCCTTTGGGACAGTCCTTAGGCACGGAGGGAACCTTCCCTTCCCTTGTGGGACGTCCCAGACTAACAGGCAAGGCCTTGGTCCCATCGTCACATATTTCACATATGTATGGACCGTCGGGCCAGTCCGGGTAACCGTCCAGCTCGACTAGCCTGGTCCGGACCTGAACACTCCTCCGAGGTGAGATGAGCTTCCCCCTAGCTGTCCCAGCTGACCTAGCTAGTCCATCAGCTCCAGTGAGCTGGACAACCTCAAGTGAGCTGACCACACTCTTAATCCAGCTGAACGAGCTTGACCCGGACCACGTCCAGCTTCCGGTTCACTCGTCCAGCTCCCCTTTACTTCCTTCCTTCTTCTGATGATTAAGTTTTCATGTTCTGAATCACTTGACCATCTATCCGGACCATGATACACCTGATTTCAGGTCAGACGACCTGCCTTGGTGCGTCTCCATGTACCACGGTCCGTCCCACGGTCCTATCGAGGATCGAGGACATGGCAGAGGTGATGGTTCTGTTGAGTATGTTGGAGTATCTTTGGTTGATTTTTCTCCATGTTTGATTAAAATCAATGTATTGTATACCTGAATTTGAAGAAAATCTTGACTGGGAGGTAGAGAACATTGATTGTGTATGTGCTTTCCTCACTGAGAACCGGATCTAACGATGGGAGGATATGCGCTCCAAGTATCTGACTTCTACAAACCAAGTTCTGTACAAACTTGTGTGTTCAAATTGAATCACTACTACAAGCTACACGACTATGAATCAGGATCGTCTTAAATTTCTCTACATTATCCATCATCATAGGGGGTTTAACTTTAGAAGGTTAGCCTATAATCAGATCATGGTTATGGCTGAGAACTCAAGGGTAGACAAGAAGAGAAGGATCATTTTACCTACTCTGATTCAGAAAGTCCTGCTCGTCCAATGTATTTTTCCTCCTGATTCCTTCGATGAAGAAATCACTAGTTTTCCCAAGCTAGTAGTCATGGACATCAAAGCTGAACGAGGATCGAGAGATGACTCTAGTTCTATGAATCTTTTTGAGGACATAGATCGAACCATTGCCACCCTCAAGTTTATTCGCCTTCGCATGAAGAGTAAGGTCTAACATGTGTACATTTATCTTTGTTTCTATGAACATGTATTTTATATAAATGTGCATCTAAGCAGGGGAAGATTATGGACAGCTTCCTGTCAGTGTACCTGATAGGGAGGAAGAGGACGAGCCTGAGAGTGAAAGCTTCTGAAGTTGCTTGTTTCTTAAGTCTTTGCAAGTTTCAATCTTTAGTCATGTTCTAGTAGTCTTCGGTTAGATAATGAGTATGTTTTCCAATTTTAGTCTTATCTTGTGTTTGGAGTGTCTATTAAGATCATGAACATTAAGTGTGTTTGAATTAAGAATGTTTTGTTTCTTTATGTCTTCTATTTACCTAATATACACTTCACACTTGAAGGAACTTTGGTATTTCATGATGCTTAGCTTGTCACATTGAGATAAAAGGGAGGATAATATAAGCTCAATAAAAGGAGATTGTTCGTTTATGAAGTAGAGGTGGTGTTACACATGCTGATATATGTGTGATACATTGTTGCGGGTTAGTTATGAGAAGATGTTGTGGCAGTCATCCATTGGCTTTGGGATATTACGTTAGCGTGAAACAATGAAGATTTGGGGTTTAGCACAATATTAGGAAACAAAATATTGCATGGGGCGTCTATATAGAGAGATTACAGTGGGTAGATCTAGGTTAGACATTCTGATTGTGAAAAAGGCTATAGCAAGAGGATTGTTCTTGTCAGCTTGGTTAGTAGCAAAAGCGAGTGACTTAGAGAGTGAAGCTCGACTTTTGTGTGAGAGATTATAAATTTGTTTGTCTATAGTCTCCTATGACTGAGAGCAAATCAGATTAAATAGATATGAAAAGATTGTTTAAAAAAATTTTAATATACAAGAAAATGTTCTTAAATTGTTCGTGTGTTCCTACTTATTTGGTTGTCCTTGAATTTTCACTATGTGTCTCTTTATCTACGACGAGCAAGATCTGAAGATGATCTAACACTGGGGAGATAGAGTAACGAAACACCATATATAGTTATTGTGTACATGACTAGGTGTCCTTAGCCAAACTCAAAAGAGATGGTTCAATAAATACACTTTCTACATCGATGCACCAGCATACTAAAACATATGTGACTTCAATCAGGAATGGTTGTTTGTGTAGTGTAGTAACGTGAGAAAGCATACAATAGTGTTTAACTATGTAAATTATTAGATTATAAAATATAAAGAAAAATGCCTTTTATGCATTGAATTTGAAGTCGGAGAACTCCAAGATATGCACCATTTTACGTAACTTGACGGCAGCTCCATTTGTGAATCGAATTTTTTTCTTAATAGAAAGAATGAGGGGAAATCGATATATTAGTATATGCACATACAAACTGTACTAAGACATACACAAACACTCAATTAATTCAAATTTAATACATAAATTGGCAAAATCCAGTTTTTACATATATTGACCAGTTTTGTTAATCAATGTAAACGAAATATAAGCTGTTATTAACGGTCTCTTACCTATCCTTTAAAGAATATGACTTTCTACGTTTAAAATAAATTACTTACAAATTAACGGTACCTATCCCTTAAAGAATGTGACTTTTACGTTTAAAATAAATTACTTACAAATTATTAGATACTTGTTAAGGGGGAGGGAATTGAACTCAGGTTGGAGCATTCCTCCCGATGCCAACCACTATGCCAAGCAAAAATCATCATTTGTATTCTCTGTGATATTCTATTTATACTAAAGAATATTTCTTTGTATTAGAAAGAAACGTATAAATATTTTTCCGTAAATTGCATATCATTCTCTATATTAATTGAGAAATCGATTTATTGATTTCTGCTGATGTGTCGCTCATAACATATCTCCAATTTAATTGATATAATTTGATTGGTTGATAGTTTTTCATTTATTATTTATTTAATTAAATTTTATAAAAATATAGAATTAACTAATCTAATATGTATTTCCAAACAAACAAGTAAACATCTTAAATATAGATGAATTAACATAATTTATTTATAGAAATAAATTAAATATCATATATTACATTGTATAAAGTTATAATATACAGATAAATACATATGATAGTACATAAACAATTATAAAAATGATTTTTAATATTTTATATTAGTAATAAATAAAATAAATCATAGATTTTAGAAATTGCTTAAACTACCATTTCCTAATACATGTTTTCATGTTTACTTTAACCAAATTTATCATTAATTTTAAGAAGATAAATCTTACTATATATTAATTGAAAAAATCACTTAAGTATTTTTTTATGTGTCGTTAATAGGTTAAGTTTTAAAAATAACTATAATTTGATTGGTTGTTAATTTTTATTAGTTAACTTCTAAAAATAAAAGGTAAATCTAGAATTAATTAAGAAAAATTTCCAAATAACACAAATAATATTACAAATAAAGATTTATGGTAACTAAATGTAGAATTAGAGAAAGAATATATATGTTTATTAATTTCTTTCTTTTGATCAATTATTTATATATAATTAAATAAAATACTTTAATTTTTTTATAGAAATAAATTTGATTGTTTTGTATTCTTATATAAAAGAATTAGATTTGTAGATAAAAAATTATTAGAACTTTTTAAGGTTTGTAAAGCTCAAACAAAAAAAAAAAAATTACAAAGATCTTCATGATAAAAGTCACTAATCATATTGGTCGTATGGGAGATATACTAAGAAAACACTCTTTTTTCCTGTTGAAAGCTAGAATATTTTCGGTTTTTCACTTGTTAAAAATAGAATATAAATTAATTCTACAACAAATTATCTAAATTAATTATAATATTTTTTTATGTAAAAGAAAGATTTGTAATGACTAAAGTTTATGTTGCTGAACTATTAAAAATCTCACTGATCATCTAAAGATATATACTGAAATTTAAGATTATCCAACTATTTGAAATTAAAAATTAATTTTTTTAATTATTATTCAAAAATTATAACAGTATAAACATAATATATTGTTTTGATATAATATGACTATCCGCAAAATTGCCGACAAACACCTAGTAATTTATAATATATAATACATACCTAATGCGTAAATGCTTATGTGTTTTATAAAAAGCCTAATGTATAAATATATTCTCACAAACCTTCTTATTTCAATCTAAAGTGAAATTTAGAAAAGTAGAAAGAAATCGGATTCAACATGAATCATGAAAGTGGAGGATCTACCGTGATTGATCTGACATGTATGCCCTTATATATGAATATCATTGATAAGGATGAACCAGATAATTGTTACTATCATCATTGATTTTATCTAAAAATGTATAAATATTTTCACAATCTTTATATAATTTCTAATATATAATACAGATTTGTTCGGGACATTTCTCAGTGTATAGAGATGATAAGGATTCTTATAGGAATACTCTAAGATATAATGAATATTTTGTGATTTTATTTTACTATGTTGGACCCATTTTTGTAATTTATTAATAAATATAATAAAAAAGAAATATTCATTAGGTTTTTTCTAAAACACAGAAATAATTTTTAGTATAACTAGAACATCATAGAGAATATAAACAATGAGTCGGGTTTAACATAGTGTTTGACAGTTCAGACTCTGTTTTCTTTGACTAAAAAAAATTGGTCAATGTATGTAAAAGTCAGATTTTACCATTATATACATTAAATTTGAATTAATTGAGTGTTTACATATGTATTGGCACAGCTCGTATGTGCATATACTGATCGGAGCAGTTGGATTATGTTAGTGTAGAAATACGCTGATTTCCTGAAAGAATAAGTTTTGAGTTGGATAAATTGTCCTTAATTTCAATGCTTCATGATGTCTATATATTGGAGTATATCATTTTTTAATACAAAAATGTTCTGATAGTGAAAAGTTAAATCGTAGATCAGCAAAAAAAAAATCACATATGTATAATATCAGTTTACTAGATTTTTTTAATTAATTTTCACGTATTTATAAGAATCGAACATTTCTCCATATATGAGACAAAAACTAAACACATAGAGTTGCGTAGTCTCTTGCCTTTTTCTTGTTTATTTGTACGTTTTCTCTAGCATTCTTTGGAGTAGATGAATTTCCAACATGATTCTTAGAAGGCTTCACCATTATTTAAGTATTTTCAATTATAAATTGTTATTGCTTTTACACTCACATATCCAACAATATAATATTCCATCACCTTCATTTTATATAGTGTGTTCTTTTGTTAATTGCTAATGTTTAGTTTACATTACAGAAAGTAAATTAATGTCCTTTTTACTCGCATATCGACCCAGTCCAAACTATGTAACATTTTAATATACTGTTCATCACCTTCATTTATAAAAGTGATTTTTATTCTTTTGTTAATGGTTAATCTATTTTTAAAAATGGTAAAGCTGTTACAGAAATTAAATAAATTTTCACTGATAAAGTTATGAGCGAACTATGGTAGATGATATAAAACATAACAGAAACAAGTGAAACCATAAAAATGAATTACTTAGTTAAACGGATTTGGAGAGGCAGAGGTTGTTTGAACATTCCAAAACCAATGTATTAGATATGTGTCGACATACTCAGCTGAAGATAGATGATTCCTAGTTTTTTACTCTCTTTTTTTTTGTTAAAAACTCCTGTTTTTTTATATTCTCCAAAAAAAGACAATCAGACAAAACTTACAACCCCCCCAAACAAACTTGAAATGTGTAGGAAGCCTAGTATTGATACACTTAAGTAAGAAATGCACACTTTAGGATCATTTCAGAAAACCATGTAGACTTCCAAATGTGGTCACAACTGGATGCAACAAGCACAAAATAATATGTCGTCTTTTTGAGATGAATCAACCGGCGAAACATATTTAGAGAAACAAAATATTTGAATGGTTTCTATGCGGCATCTTCTATGATTTGTGAATAGTTGTTTGTCAAAAAGCAGCAAGAAAAGAAATATTTGATATTCATGAACCAGTTCAAATATTAATCATATGTCTAAAGTATGCTCCTAATCCATAATATAAAACTGCCAAAGTACAAATACCTGAGAAATTAGTAGCCTGCATAGCCTCTCAGTCCAACTGCGTATCTCTCAGTACTCCTTTAAAATCAGCATACCAAAACACTATGCCTTGACAGATATGAATTCACCAAGAGGCACAAAGAAAACCACTTTACAAAGATCAATCAAATAAGGCACTAGCAAGTCACAACACATATTGCATTTTTGCAAAGCTTGTTAACATAAACATTATGCTCTTTGTTATCCAATCAACATTTTTCAGAAAAACACTTACAAGAAGCTAATGTTCTTTTAATGCTCCTTGCTCAATGTTCTCATATGGAGTTTTTGGTAGAACATAGAGGTGTCACAGTGAGTTTGAGTCTTTCATGAGCTACCTCAACTCAATTCATTTATTATATGAATTTCAATGTGTAAACTCGTACTCAGATGATCCATATCATAAGTTAAATGAACTAACAAATGATCAAATATAAAAACTAAAATTTATAAAAATAATTATAAAATAAATATATGATAAATTAATTTTCATAATATAATTTAAATTTAAATATTAAAAACCCAAAACATTAATATTAAATATTGAATAAAACCAATACCAAATAATAAATGAAATCAAAGCTAAATCAAAAATCTATTCGACATAAGAGTCTCAAGATGATTCATCTTCAAAGTCTCCATTTATTCAAATCATAAATATATATATATATATATATTCTACATGGAGTCTTAGGAATATTTTGTTTTATATTTTAGTTCTAAATATATATAATAGGAGGACTGTTATCAATATTCTTTTACATCTTATATATATTTAAAAATTTTGGTTTTACATTTATATGGACGACTTCAATTTTTTATGTAAGAAAAGAGAGTTTTTATATTAATTATATTTATCTTCTAAAATTATTATTATATATTATGTTTTGTTATGATATATAACTATATATATATATATATATTAAGTATAAAAACGACAAAGCTCATGAGTTAGCTCATGTTCATTAAAAATCGTTCATATAACTTTTTATATAATTTAAACTTGATCATTAAGTTTATTTATTAAATGAAAATATAAAACATAGCTCATGCTTATGAAAAAACAAGCTCAGTTGAGCCACCTCATGATTTATAACTCGTTTTGATACCCTCTAACAGAGCATTTGCAGTTTGAATATATAAAATAAAAAATAGTTATATATAATTAATTTATTATTAGTTAATAATATAAAAAATTATATTAAAATTAAAAAAAATTATATATTTTTTTTATAAAAAATTGCGCTTATATATTTATAAAGTTTTTTAAAAGAATAATATTTCACATATAGAATATAGTATAGGTTTATATAATGGGAGATTTGCTAAAAACAACCTAAAATTTCAATTTAAACCTATAAGTGTACCCCAATTTCAATCAAAAGTAAAACCAACCTACAAGGGTGATAAAAGTACTATTTAACCCTTATGACCAAACAAAAAAACAGAAGTGTATTTTACGTTTCTATCCTTTGTTAGTCTACACGTAACAGAAAGAAGTCTACATATATGTAGACCTCGTACGAAGTCTATTCATTCGGTAGACTTGTTATGTAGTCTATACCATAACTTTATCTAATAATTTAATTTTAAAAATGTATAAAAATAATTGTTGTAATATTTTTAACTAATCATTAATATAATTGATAATATGAAGTAAAAAATTAAAATTTTATATAATTAAACATTTTAAGGAACATTTAGGGTTTGAGATTTGTGGTTAAGGGGTTCGTAGACATATTATAAAGTCTACATATATGTAGACCTTTTTTTTCAGTCTACACACAATTTGACCTAACCGGATTTAACCAATATAATTTGATGATCAAATAAAATATTTACGGTTTGAGATTTGTGGTTAAGGGATTTGTAGACATATTATAAAGTCTAATTATATGTAGACTTTTTTTTCAGTTTACACACAATTTAACCTAACCGGATTTAACCAATATAATTTGATGATCAAATAAAACATTTACGGTTTGAGATTTGTGGTTAAGGGGTTCGTAGACATATTATAAAGTCTACATATATGTAGACTTTTTTTTCAGTCTACAGACAATTTAACCTAGTATATATATATATGATTTCTCAAGCTTTTGAGGTAAAAAAAAAACTAATCTTCGCCGTATCTCTCTCTAGGCGATTTCCGGCGAGATTTCCGTCAAACTCGGTCCACGAAGTTTCCCATCCGCTTCGTCTCTGTTTGCTCCATCTCTCTGGTAAGTTAAATGTCTATGCTTTACCTCTCTGTTGATAAAAAGTGACCACCTTTACCTTTTTCTCTTTTCAGATTTGAGCCGGCGACTTCTAAGGAACGGTGCTTCTCGTCCAAATCTCTGCTTCCAGTCAGTATCATGGCTTCTACTTCATCTCTCTGTCCTAGCCAGCAAGGGATTGTGCTTCATCTTTCCGACGTACGTCTCTCTGTCATCTCTATCTCTCGTTTAACTAATAACCTAACAAGCTCATCCTTGTTTACTAACCTTTTAGTTTCTTTTGATTCAGATCTGAGTCCGCCAGTCTTAGATCCATTTCTCTAACGAGCATTGCATCCTCTCTAATTCATTTCTCTGCTTCCGGTGAGTCTACTTCATTTTGAAGTGTAGTATGAAGTTTTGAATTTGTAGACTGAAGTTTTGAATTTGTAGACTGATGTTTTGAATTTGTAGACTGATATTTTGAATTTGTAGACTGATATTTTGAATTTGTAGACTGATATTTTGAATTTGTAGACTTCTCATGTAAACTGATGTTTTGAATTTGTAGTACACTGATGTTTGAATTTATAGGTTTCTCGTGTAGGCTTCATTTTAAATTGTAGACTTCTCGTGTATAATGCACTTGTATAATTCTTTGTTTGTGTCTTCTTGGTGCATGTTACAAAATGGATAAGCTTGATTTCTTATCGAAGTTGTATACTCTAGGGAGGAGCTCAAGAATTGTGAGTAACAAACGGTTGTATCAGGCTTTTGTACCAGACATATGGTTGTAACAAACTTATGTAATTTGCTTGCAGCAGACTTAAGTATTAGTCTTCTTTTACAGAAGACTTTTACAGAAGTCTATTACTCGACTATTTATCAAAATATCATCATTTGTATCAGTATAGTACTCTTCTTGCAGAGATTTTAATTCATATTCGACCAAAATACAATTCCAATACAATCCAGAGATTTACATATTAGTCTTCCTCTATAAGAGACTTAAAAGAAGTCTACTTTCTGTTCAAGAAGACTAACATGTTGGTCTGCACGACAGAAAGTAACATTAGAACTTAAAGTAATAGAAAAATTAAGACCTACGATTTCAACAAAAGTTCATCAAATAAGACAACATCCAAAGCGACAATACATTTGATAAGTTAAATACATAAGACATAAGACAACATCAAAAGCAATAAGACATCATCCAAAGCAATAATACAATTGATCAATTCAACACATAAGAGATAATACATAAGACAATCCAAAGCAGTAAGACAACACTGGTTTAACCTGGACAGTTTGGATGTGACCCGGTTGTTTGCACTGTGACAATTAACGTAGACTTACTAATATGTCTTCAATTGTTTCCTAGCAATATAGCAAAATCAAAAGTATTATACTTTCATAATTACAACAGTTTTTCTATCCAAAATCACTCAAACCCATTAGGATTAACTATTACACACTTTCAAACGAAAAAATGTGAAAAATTTTAATGCATAGTACACAAATTAACTTTTAATGTATATTTCGAAATAGACTCCATGTTCAGTCTACAAAGTAGTAGACTTTCTTTTCAGTTTACATCCGTAGACGGTCAAATAGGTCTACTTTTTGGGTTAGTTTTTGCAATTGATCATTTTACGGGTTACTTTTTATAGTTGAAAAAAAGTTGTGATTTTATATAAGCAGACTTCGTTTTCAGTCTACAACTTCAAAAAGATTAGTTTTCGCTATTAACCAGAATTTTCGAGGATTTGACTTTCAGAGGTAGACTAAATATACAGTCTACATGTTTTAATTTTTTTGAATGAGGTTAGTTTTACAATTGACTATGTTTGACTTTTTAGGGGTAGATTGAAATGAACGTCTACAGCTTTGCAGACTTCGCAAGAAGTCTACTCTCAAATCTGACGAGTCTGTTTTGCATTTGACCAAAATAAAAAAATAGACTTCACGGGTAGTCTATATTTTTTTTCTGGAAGAGAAGACTGCATATGAAGTTTACATATTAAAAAAATTAATTAATTTTAAAAAGTTTTAGTCAAACACAAAGCTAACATTTTCAACGCAGTCAAAATTTTGGTCAAATGCAAAACTGACCTTAAGTAAACTTCTTCGGCAGTCTACGCTTCGTAGACTTATGTTGAAGTCTGCTTATGAAAAGTCAAAAGTTCATTCAAATGCAAAACTAACCTCTTTTGCGTAGTCGTCTTTGTAGGTCTACGTACTTTTTTGTTTTTGTTGTCAAAGGTTAAGATGTAGACTGTCGGGGAAGGCTACGTTCTAAAAAAAAAATCCGTTTAGTCAATTGCAAAACTAACATGTGCGTTGACAAATAGAATGCATTGTATGTCTACTTAATGGCGTAGACATATAAAACAACCTAATATCGCGACACATATCTGAGAAACGACTTAAACAATGAAAATAGTTACATTTTTGCAGTGTGAAGCTCGTTTTCAACCTTTTCAACCGTCCAAACTCCAGTAATGACCAAAAGAAAACATTTTTGACGATTCACAAGTGAAAAAAAACACAAAATTATGAAATTTATGATTATGAAAATGAAGGTTAAGAGAGATTTTTATATGAAAATGTAGAAAAAATGAGAGGAAATGAAGATTTGTTTGTTTAGAATGAGAAAAAAGTGGTTGAAAATTCAATTTTAAAGCTTTAAGAGATCAAAAAATGGTGGTTCATGGTGGTTGAAAATATTGATGATGATGGCATAGTTGTAATTAAGAAGAAATGTTTAGGGTGTATTTGGTTTTTTGTATTTTTCGAAATTAATAAATAAATAAATAATAATAGTAAATTTGTAAATAATTCAAAAACTTATGGGTATTATGGAAATTTTCAGTGATGAATAGTAACTAAAAAAAACGAGGTTGGTTTTAGGTTTAACTTGAATTTTTAGGATATTTTTGAAAAACCTCCATATATAATTACACATATCAT
>CAJHQQ010003545.1:0-41910 GCA_905132885.1 Moricandia moricandioides
GATTTTAGCAATTCTCCCATATAAAAAAAATCATTGAAAACTTAAATAAAAATCAAGTAAGACAAGACAAAATGTTAAAACAATCATTATTAAAAAATTTATTTTAATATCAAATAATTATATTTTTAAAAAATGTTTTAGTTTTTTGAAAATATGTATATATTATTCTAGAAGGAAAATTTTAGAGAAAAATATATATGGAAATTCATGATAATCAATAACAATCAATGATAATTTATACAAAAATCTTTGATACCGATTTATCAAATCTACTCAACTTTAAAAAAATTCTTAACTTGTCAAATTCTAAGATCCATACAAATTTTAGTTTGGTAACACCCATTACATACTTGTTATCGACTTAACAATAGCTGTGCTTTATTTGTCCTATATTTATAGACAGAAAACAAACCTAAAGACACTTGGTAGAGCTCAGCCCCATTTTAGGTTCCATACAATACAAATTTTATTAAACCTAAAAAAAACAAAACTCAAACAAATACAATATCAAATTCCAGTTAAAGAGCTCCATATTTAAACCGTAACTCCGACGATCAAACACTTACGGGTCTTATTAGATTTAAGATTTAAGATTTAAGATAACTTAATTTTTTTTCTCAAAACTCTTCTTATTATATGTAATATTTTATAGTCTATGTGAAATCCAGTTTTATTGGATTACTAATTCGTATAAATTCTCTCAATTTCAGTTTATTAGAAAATATGAATTTTGTTGACAAAATCCATCAAATGATATTTAGTGGAGTTTGAATGTTATTTTATAATGTAAAAACAACGAATTCAAATATCATCTCCTATGATGGTATTTAAAACTTTTTTAAAATTAGAAAAGTTTTCTTCATATATATATTTTTTAAAAATAAAATTGTTTGAATTGAAATAATAATTTTTTTTTTTGAAAATTAATATTAATATTTTTTATAAATTTTATATATTTGAGAAGACGATAATAATATCAAATTATAATAACTTTAAAAAAATTGAAACTTTTATTTAAAATTTAAAATATTTTTTCAAAAACTCTAAATTTTTACAAAATTCATAAAATTTATAGCAATTTTGTTTTAAATATTTATTCAAATCTCAGATTTTCTTCAATTTACTCAAATCATGAATTTTTTTAAATCTTTAATTTAATAATTCCCCCTTTCACATTTTACAGTTGTGGTATTACAATTTCGTGTAAGCACACGCGTGCCGGTTTAGCTATCAAATGACCATCTGGTTTGGCTATTAAGCTAAACACGACAAGTCTCTCTCTCTCTCTTTAAAAAAAAAAGAAATCTCTTTCACGTTTTCCACCTTCCAGATCTGAGCTGAACTCTCACCATTATCACCGAACGCTCACGGGAACACAGATACACAGAAGAAGGAGGAGGGAAACTTGGCATGGTCTCTGATCGGAACAAACCCTAATCCAAATCCAAATCCAAATCCAATCTCCGTTCGTCGTTAATCGATCAATCGGAGGAGAAAATTTCGAAATTTGACGGTAGGGGTTGCCAATTGAGTGAGAGAGATGGAGCAGCTGAAGACAATTGGGAGAGAGCTAGCGATGGGATCACAAGGAGGGTTCGGCCAGTCGAAGGAGTTTCTCGATCTGGTCAAATCAATCGGAGAAGCACGATCCAAAGCCGAGGAAGATCGGATCGTGCTCAGCGAGATCGATATACTCAAACGGAAGCTGTTAGAGCCAGATATCCCCAAGAGGAAGATGAAAGAGTACATCATCCGCCTCGTTTACATCGAGATGCTTGGCCACGACGCTTCTTTCGGTTACATTCACGCCGTCAAGATGACGCACGATGATAATCTCCTCCTCAAGCGTACTGGTTACTTAGCAGTCACGCTCTTCCTTAACGAGGATCATGATCTTATCATCCTCATCGTCAACACGATTCAGAAGGATCTCAGGTCCGATAACTACCTTGTTGTTTGCGCGGCTCTTAATGCTATATGTAGGTTGATCAATGAGGAGACCATACCGGCGGTTTTGCCTCAGGTGGTTGACTTGCTTAATCACCAGAAGGAAGCTGTCAGGAAGAAAGCTATCATGGCTTTGCACAGGTTTCATCGCAAGTCTCCTTCTTCGGTTTCGCATTTGATCTCCAATTTCAGAAAGAGGTTGTGTGATAATGATCCGGGAGTGATGGGTGCGACGCTTTGTCCTCTCTTTGATCTCATAAGTGAAGATGTTACTTCCTACAAGGATCTGGTGAGTAGTTTCGTCAGCATTCTCAAACAGGTCACTGAGAGAAGATTGCCCAAGAGTTACGATTACCATCAAATGCCTGCACCCTTCATCCAGGTTCGGCGTCATATGTGTGTGTGTGTGTTTCCGCTTTAACTCTTATAATTGGTGATCAAGTTTCTCACTTTATGTCTTTTAGATTAAGTTGTTGAAGATAATGGCTCTGCTGGGTAGTGGTGATAAGAGTGCTAGTGAAATCATGTATATGGTGCTTGGAGATTTGTTCAGAAAGTGTGATTCCTCTACCAATATAGGAAATGCCATCCTTTATGAGTGTATTCGCTGTATCTCTTGTATAATTCCAAGCCCCAAACTGTTAGAAGCTGCCGCTGATGCTATCTCCAAGTTTTTGAAGGTTGGTCTTTCTGATTTGTAAGTTTATACACTTGTGGTCTTATGATTGTATCTAAATCCTGTGGTAACTATTTGTAGAGTGATAGTCACAATCTGAAATACATGGGGATTGATGGTCTTGGTCGATTGATTAAAATAAGCCCTGACATTGCCGAGCAGCACCAACTTGCTGTGATAGATTGTTTGGAGGTGAGCAACTATAAAGGAAACTTCGTTTAGTTGTTTTTTTTACTTGTCAGCAGTCGTTTTTTTTTGGTTCCTGATGTTTTATTTGCTACTCTCGACAGGATCCAGATGATACACTAAAGAGGAAAACTTTTGAATTGTTGTACAAAATGACCAAGTCCTCTAATGTTGAAGTGATTGTAGACAGAATGATTGATTACATGATTAGTATCAATGACAATCATTACAAAACTGAGATAGCATCTCGTTGTGTTGAGTTGGCCGAACAATTCGCTCCAAGCAATCAATGGTTCATCCAGGTAGCAAGCCGAACTCCTCTCTTGGGCACTGCCTACTTATATACTCTGTTTTGGTTGACAGATATTTAAAATTTACCATACTGCAGATCATGAACAAAGTCTTCGAGCATGCAGGAGATCTGGTAAATATTAAGGTGGCACATAATCTGATGCGTTTGATTGCTGAAGGATTCGGAGAGGACGATGACGATGCAGACAGCAAGCTTAGATTATCAGCTGTATGTTGTTCATTCCCTTTGTGTTCGTTCTACTTTCGTGTACAAAGAGATTGGTTGTTCTAGTTTTGGTTATATATGGACTCATTTTAAACATAAATGAGTTGATTTCGCAAATGGTAATACTAAAGTTAGGAGTAACTCTGATCATCTGTCTTACTTCCAGTTTTATTTTTGGTTTAGATACTCTGTTTTTGTATTGTGCTTATGAATGTGCCTTTCTCGACGCAGGTAGAATCGTATTTGCAGATTATCAGCGAGCCAAAGCTCCCATCCTTATTTCTTCAGGTTGATTTTGTTTTCTGACCTCCCCACTTACCTTTTTTGCAGATAAAATGTTTGCTTCTTAATTTTGGGTTTAATATCAGGTCATTTCTTGGGTGTTGGGAGAATATGGCACAGCTGACGGGAAATATTCTGCCTCCTATATCAGTGGAAAGCTGTGCGATGTGGCTGATGCATACTCAAGTGATGAAACTGTTAAGGTAGCTCGGCAACATTCAATATGAGGCATCTAGAAACCTTAGTTGTTTATCCTGTAGCTTCTTGTACGACTTGAGTTCTCTTTGAGATCTCCGTTCATGTTAGCTTTATAGGGACAACATAGTAAAGACTGAATGCAATGCAAATGTGACTAGCCCGTTGCATGCTAACTCGTCAGTGTAATAAATCAACAACTTTCTTATTCATAGATATCTGATCAAGTTTCTTTACTAGTACATGTACATATGAGGTGATGATATTACATCTTACCGCAGTCCATTTTTACTGCTGGAAAAATGGTAATTGTTTTCTGTTCTTTTTGAAGGGATATGCTGTTTCTGCACTGATGAAGATTTATGCATTTGAAATTGCTTCTGGGAGAAAGGTGGATGTTTTGCCAGAGGTCTGTTTCTATAGACGTTTCTGGAATCGAAAACACGATATATAGCCTACTTTGTCATGGAACTGATTAGTTTATTAATGTAGTGCCAATCTTTGATCGAGGAGCTACTTGCATCACATTCAACAGATCTGCAGCAACGAGCATATGAACTTCAGGCTCTCCTTGCTCTAGATACCCGTGCTGTGGAGAGTATACTACCTGTAGATGCTAGTTGCGAAGACATTGAGGTAACCTTTTCTCTTCATGCATTCCCTTGTAACGTGGATTTCCTGAATGGTACAGTCTTTTTTTCTTCTTCTTCTGAATTTAGGTTGATAAGGATCTTTCATTTCTCAATGGCTACATCCAACAAGCTATTGAGAGTGGAGCGCAACCTTATATTTCTGAGAGAGAGCGCTCTGGTATGATGGAAACAACCGATTACCATTCCCAAGATCATCATGAAGTTCCATCTCATGCTCTTAGATTTGAAGCCTATGAACGTCCAAAGCCATCAGTGCCAACACAAATTTCAACCGAGCTTGTTCCAGTACCCGAACCTTCTTATTACAGCGAGGCACACCAGCCAATTTCAACTTCTTCCGTGTCTGAACGAGAGTCATCAGAAATCAAGCTGCGACTCGATGGAGTTAAACAAAAATGGGGTAGACCCAGCTATCAATCGTCCACATCCGCTTCTACTACTCCTCCACAAGCAGCAAATGGTACCAATACTTACTCGGATGGTGGAGTTGGCTCATCTAGCTCAAAACCTCGAAGCAGTTATGAACCAAAGAAACCCGAGATCGATCCTGAGAAACAGAGACTCGCTGCATCCTTGTTTGGTGGATCATCATCGTCAAGATCTGATAGGAAGTCATCTTCTGGTGGTCACAAGCCCGTAAAAGGAACAGCTAACAAACCTGCGACCGTCCCCAAGGAAAATCCAATCCCTGTTCAGCCGCCACCAGACTTGCTCGACTTCGACGAGCCAACTGCTCCAACTGTTACAGCGACGGATCCTTTTAAAGAGTTGGAAGGGCTTATGGATTCTTCGAGCCAAGATGGTGGTTCAACCGATGTGATGGGACTATACTCAGATGCAGCGCCTGTGACCACAACCACCAGTGTTGACTCCCTCTTATCAGAACTGTCTGATAGCTCCAAAGGAAACCCAGGCACATATCAATCCCAAACCTCAAAAGGACCAAACTCAAAGGAAGCTCTCGAGAAAGATGCTCTTGTTAGACAAATGGGTGTGAACCCAACAAGTCAGAACCCTACACTGTTCAAAGATCTACTCGGCTAGCAGAACCATTCTCCCAACCAAACCATCCAGTGGCTCACAATCATCATCAACACTATCGCCAGCTTCCCATATTTGGTAATGCGCTGTGGAGTTTGGGGATTAGTAATGTTTCTGATTCAAGAACAGCTTTTTGTTGTACCTGTGTTTCTTCTCAATAGAAACTTTCAGTTTACAGAACACAAAGAGAGAGAGAGGTAAGTCACGTTTCGAGGTTTTTTTTTTGTTTTCAATGGTTTCTCTTTTTATTTTGAGTATCAGTGAATGGTTACCGTACGGCTATCTGTTGATTTTGAGCTTCTCTTGTTGTGTCCATAGAACATTTGTATTGTCTTTTTACTTCTTAGAGGTGTTTAACTTTTCTTAAAAAAATATACACTTCGTTTCAGAACAAATACTAAGTTGTAGCAGAATTTTTTTCTTACAGATGTCTACTATATTTTTGGCACTATATGGGGTTTAATAACAGTTCTGTTTTTACATTAAAAAACACTTATGTAATCAAATCTTACAAACCAAGTATAATCATTTCATTCATCTCAAGTTCCCAACATTTGAGAACTATACTCTATGGATTTCATCTTGAATTGGGTTAAACATCTAATTTACTGGATATGGTTTTTATAAACGCAATGGATAGAGATTCTATGGCGGCATACATGTACAATTGTGGGATCGTTGACTTATCAACCTTTTGTATATCCTCATGATCATGTTCTTTTTGTTGACCCGGAATATCAACGGGCCATGATCCAACCGACTAATTTTTGGGGGCTGATCACTGGCGCCAGTTAAACTCAGTTGCTCATAAAAATTATTGTGGTAATTTGAAGGTAACAGATTCGAACGCACGACCCTTAGAATTATTGTGGGATGCCATGTACAATCCAACTACTAATACGTGGTTAAAGGGGCTCATGATCATGTCTTGAAGAGCTAAATATGATGGTGAACAAAGAGTTACAATAGAAACCTGTGTTTGGTTCTCCCTTTGGTAATGGTATCATGGAGTATTCTTCTGTAGAAAATCTTTTATTGCCAAAACATGTGAACAAATCAAACTTCGATTTTCAGATTTTCAGAAAGAATCATTAGCGTGTGAAGCTTAAAAGTTAAAACCAAACAAACTCCCATGATTTCTCAATATTCCAGCAAAGTAAAAACTAGATTTCTTTCGTTGTGATCGACTTAGCTAATCACTCAGTTATTACCACACTTTGAGGCTTTGAGCGGTATTCTCATCCTTCAAGGATGTAAGATTCATAAAATCTTTCTTGCATTTGTTGGATTATCTAAAAATGCAAGTTCTAAGCTCTCTAGACAAATGTGGATTAGAAAGTTAATCTGATCTATGACCTTTATTTCCGAGCAAGAGCGAGACGAGAGATTCAGGAGTCGATGAAGAGATATGTTGGGGGATGGTGTTCTAGGGGAAGATCATTTCCTTGTTAGATGTCATGAGAGGCCAAAAAACACCTCTTTAAAAAAATTAGATGTGGGTAGTTTGTTTCTTGAGCCGAAAGAAAAGCGGAAAAGTATTCAAAAACTATAATGATAAAGAAAATTTAACGTTACTAGTATTGTGAGCCGCCAAAAACAGAAGTTTCATATCTATTGAATCCAATATATATATATATATATATTTGAAGTGTTAAAATGTATAGATAAAACCGCTTCAATTCATAATGTAAAGAATATATACATATTCAATTTGTCATGTGAAACATTCAAAATGATTAGAAAACTACATTATCTGATGAAATTAATTTGCCTTCTTACTTCCTCTGTCTTTCCTTTACATTTATGTATTGTATTCCGTCATTTTCTTCTTCTTTTGGGTGCATGATAAATGCCTTGATTCAAATCAGATTCCAATATTCGTCCCTTATAACTTAATAGAACATGACATTGCAACAAAATCATTGTAAATCAGATTCCAATAGCCATTAATGCTTAGGTACCACCATCTATGTTATGTCGCAATATATACATATATGAAAACTCTTATCAGAGAATCAATATGTAGTAGATTGTAAGGAAATTTAAATAGAAACAAATGATAAAAGTGAAGAGTGTGCTTATACCTTAATTCAAAGAGAATATGTAAAGATCGTGAGGAGTTTTTGGAAAGAGTCTCAGATGAATAAACCGTAGCCAAACTAAGCTTGAGAAAACATCAAATTATGTCGCTGAATATTTGTTAACATCAAAGAGAACATTTAACTTATATTCAGAGCTAGTGGGGAAGGTGGAGGAGAAATTACCACGGTCGATCGAAGAAGATGATCATGGATAATGTAATATAAGGTGTTCTTTTTATTGAAAAAACATCCATCTAAACTATTAATGGATGCAACGTCCCAGGGATTAAATTACCAAATCCTTGCAGAAAACATAGTCTACCTAATTTGAAAAACATAAAGAAAAACACCGCAAATCTAGAAAGAAAAAACTAGCAAAGAGCTTCCACTGCGAGACTCATAGTAGCACCATTGCATTCAGGTGCTCCAAAATTCTCTGTGGAAACATTAGTGGAACATTTTTCCTTTCCAACACATTTTGCAGTGAGAATGTCAACAACATTTTTGCTCGCTTCACAAGTTCCCTTCTCAAAGGATCCACAATTTCCACTTGGGTTACCGAAAGAGGCGAATTTGATAGCAGAAATAGGCTTTCCATCGCAGGAAAGTTCAAGAACATTCTTCTCATAGACATTTGCACAAACACTTCCCACTCCAATAGTTTGGAAATTGACAAATGATGGGTTTCCTCCAATCTCTTCAAACAAAACTAATGTGTTATCTCCTTTTGAGTTCAAGAAAGAACGAGGAACATGGTACCTGTTTAAAAAAAAAGTTTTTTGATAGATTTGTAAGTTTTAATTCTAAAATAAAACCAGTTTAAAATATGATATTTTGGAACCTAATAAAATTTTAGAAAACGTACCATCTTTGTGTAGGTTCTCCACAATTAGTTTGACATTTTTCAGCATAATACGCCCCTCTATAATTACATTCAGCAGAACAACCATCTTCAGTTGAAAGAAAAGCTGGCCAGTAACGCCCAATGTTGTTTCCATTGATCCAAGCAGTACCTTTTCCAAGTCCCAAAAGATCAACAACAACTGGTTCACTTCCCAACGGAGCCTTGAACGTAGTCTGAAAGATAAATTTAAATGATATGATTGATATTAAATCACTAGGGTTTTGGTTATTTCTTTTATGAATGATTGATCGTATCTACGTACCTTGTACCAAGTCATTGTACGGTTGAATGGTACACTATCACCTGACCATTTAGATGGTGATTCGGAACTGAAGAGTTTGTTCTCAAATCCAGTTAAACCTGTTTTATAGCTCCATTTATGAGCAGACAAGTCCTTGACTATGGTTTCATCACCATTTCTTCCGATAATAAAGACAGGTCCAGTGATTCCGGCTGGAACATTCTCAAAGAAAGGGCCATAGTTCTATAAAGAAAAAAATTATTGATTAGAAATAAAGAAAATGGTTACAAGTTAAGAAAATACAGCATAATAATAAGTCAAACTTACGGGAAGTCCTACGGTTATACTTAAGAGAGAAATGACATTATCACCCGGGTTAAACTTTGCTTCTTGCTCAAAAACATATTGAAACTTTCCATTTTCTGCTTGATAATTACCTAAAAACAGAAATCAATTAATAATAATTTTATATGTAGCAAGCTTATATTGTTGAGATTTGATAAACATATATATCAGTTTACTTACCAACGTGTTGTCCATTGACAAAAGCATGAAGCACATGAGCAGTACTGTTGATACGTAGAGACATGTTCTTACTCCAAACTGGATCTTTTTCTTTAAGATTAAGAGTAGTCATGTACCAAAGATAATCACTTTTGTCATTGCTTACTATTTTCTGATCAAATAGTTGTCTCATTGTAGATTCTCCTTTTCCTTTTAAAAGGAAGTTGTCCATGTTCTCCGGTCTCCATGACCATTTCAAATTTAAAGGCTCATTCTCAGCTTCATTTGGTTTCTTAACCATCACTGAAGTTTGAGTGTTTATCTAAAAATTTAATATCCAAAAATATTCATGAAAGGTTATAGCTTAAAAAATTATAATAATCATCAAGGTGAAGAATAAAAAAATACAAAAATAAAAATGCACATAAATAATTAATTGTGAAATCGTAGCGTAAAAGTTTTATGTTTAAACGAAAAGCCACAAGCACAAATGCAAAACTATTATCAGTTGGAATACAATGCTAATTATTTATTAAAAAACACAAAAATGCATAAGGAATAATATTTTGAATGTTATTACAATAATTTTTATGTATAGCCAACAATCAACAGTCAACACAAGTAAGATTCTGGTACATAATATATGTAAAGAGTAAATTTGTACTTAATACTGAATGTAACAAAAAAGAAGACACACCTTAGCAGTGTTATAAACCTCAGTTTTGCAATCTGGTAAAATGCTAACGGACCAAGTCGGGACAACATAAGTTTGTCCTTGGAAATTGATTGTTGCATCTGAAGTTTCATTTACGTTTCCAAGGAAACAACTTGATCCTTCTTCGGTCTTATAAATTGTTGCCTAAAACATACATGTTTATGATAAGTAACTAGTTCAAAATTTACATGTTCAATATTGGTAAGCAAAAAGGACAAAAATTACCGATGCAAAATTTCCAAAGTTAATGGTAGAGACATTTCCATAGGTAAGAGATTTCTCCATAGAGTGAAGGAGATCATGAAGTTGTTTTAAGTGCCCATATTTTGGTTGATTCAAATTACCTGATAAATTTACATCATGTTAAAACTGAAACTTAATCTCTGAAACTAATTTTAAATATGAATATAATTTGAATTTACCAAATTCATCAATAGGAGCATCATAATCATATGAAGTTGTGATGTATGGACCTCCTGAAGTTCTATCAAAGTTTGTGCCTCCATGGTACTACATAAATAAAAAACATTCATTTAATGTTCCTAATTAATTTATATGTTAGTACTTTGTTAACTAAATTGAAGTTTCATCATTGAGTGACTAACCATGTAATAGTTCTGGAAAGTTCCTCCCCTTTGAAAGAATCTTGCAACAGCAAAAGCAACATCTTCCGTTGTTCTATGAGGAATTTTGCCTCCCCAGTTCTTATACCTACACAATTATTAAGGAAGATATATGTATGTAAGATAATAAATTTAGAAGAATATACCAAAATTTTATTTTGTCATGCCAGTAATATAAAACTAACCATCCTGTCCAGTTCTCAGTCCACATCTTAGGAGTGTTGGCGTTGTTTGGTTCAAAGTTGTCGCAATAATAACCATTACATGTGTTCAACTAAATTCAAGCGATTTATAATTTTTTTAGTTTTTCATAAAATAACTAAAAAATATTTATTAAAATAGTCAGCTATTTACCATAGGTTGAGGAGCATCATCTTGTTGACACATGATCCATGGAACACCAACATCAAGAGATTGAGCCATGTTCGCACACCATTGAATGTATGCTTTACCCGCTTCTCCATACGATCCAATTACATTTCCATACTCGTTTTCTATCTGCAAGAAAATAGTGTTACGAACTTTGTATAACATAATCTACAAACAGATAGACTAGTGCTAGAAACTAATCCATTACCTGTGCAAGAATAATGGGACCTCCTTGGGATGCAAACAATTTTTCTTTCTTGACCATGTCAACTATCATAGTTGTGAAGTTTTGCATCTCATTCTATATAAAAAACATATACAATATAAAATGATAATAATACATATTTGAGAAAAAAAATATCTGATTATGGAGCTTACCATAAACGCTTTGTTAGTAGTCCTGAATTCTATATTGGGCATGTTGTGCAGCCACACAGGAAATCCTCTGTTTAAAATGGTTACACAATTATAGATCAAAATGATTACATGGAAAACAAGAATATTACATTCAGAATTGGAGGAAGACTCGCAAAAGTTGCTTAACATATATGTAAGATAATAGCTACCTATTACTAAGGGGTCCCATTTATATGTTCGTAAGAGAAACTAATATGTATTTAAAAAGTTACTAACGGGAACTGGAGAAAGACTCGCAAAAAGTTACTTTCAATTAGAGATTTATTAAAACTGATTGGTATGTACGAGAATAGCTATGAATTACTAACGCATCCCGTTTAGATGTATGTAAGAGAAACTGATATGTATGAATGTATGTAAAAAGTTACTAACGCATTGGGGATCTGTTAACTAGATATATCTTTATGTATAGATTAGTATGATTCTTGAACAGAAAAAAATAGTAAGATTCATTCCGTTTAGTATATTACCCGTAGTTCCATTCGGCACAAACGTATGGTCCTATGCGAAGAACACCATACAACTTTTCGTGTTGAATGGTTTTCAAGAACCGAATAAGATCTAGATTTCCAGAGAAATCATATTGACGATGAGTGGGCTCATGAGCATTCCAGAAAACATAAGTCTCTATTGCATCAAGACCTCCTTCTTTGCCTTTTCTTATAAGTTCGGGCCACATCTAAAACAAAAGATTAATAAACAAAATGATTATAATCGCTACTGAACATAAAAACACTACGATCAGTTATAGATATGAGTTATTCAAGATTTAATTACCTCAGGGGTACTTCTAGGATAATGGATCGAACCAGAGAGGAGAACTCGACGATGACCATCAATGGTGATTGCTCGTCCATCGTGAGAAACAATTGTAGCGTAGACACTACTCGCTAAGAACAAGAGACAACATAAGAGAAACCTAAGAGAAACCATTTTTGCAGATTGTTTTTGAGTGAACGGAGATAGGGGAAAACAATGATTTATATAGGGAAGAAGAAAATCTTACGTAGATATGATTCAGATAATTTCTTACACTATTATTTAAAGAATATAATCTGAATTAAAATCACAATCGAAGTTTCATTTAGTTGGTATTTTTGAAAATTTTATTTTCAGTAGTTATCCCGATTTTCTAACAAAACAAAAACTCGCTATCCCAATCTACAATTTGAATATTGATTTGGATATCGTTAAGACCTCGTTTTAATTGATTAAAACTGTTGAAATTTTGTTTTGAACCCATTATAATCATATATTTTATCCGAAAATAAATAAAGAGAAAACTCATTATCCCGACTACTATTTCAGATTTTATTTGGATATATATGGATTTTATTGCAAACATAAAATTTAAACTAATTATGGGAACATATAATCAGTTCAGATTCCGTTGACTACCAAAAGATATAAATTTGATATGGTTTTTCTTTTAAAAATTGTAATGGATTTTATATTAAGAAAATTTTCTTCCCTTTATACTCAATATCCTATTTGCAACCGATTAAATCGTCTTTTAAACCATACACTGTTTATTTGTTCAAACAGTATTTTTATTTACTTTTTGATTACTTGTTACAATTATCCATAATATTTTTCTTTTACTTTCGCACAAATAAAATTTATCTTTTGGCATTCTTAGGATAAACCTCGTCCAATATGTTCTTCTCATCCAGAAGCTTTGTTATTCTAATTTGGGTAAAAACAATAATATTGTTATTCTGTTTTGGATAATAACTAGTTAACATCCAAATCCATAAAGGCATGCATGTATGATGTATCATACGTACATGAATTTAATGACAATCTTCCACATGTAAATATATATATATATATATATTTATATTTATTTATTTATTTATTCCTAACAAAAAAGACATATTCTAAGCTTAATATGTGTTGAAATGGTTACATACGATGATTTATATAGAGAGATATGAACATTATAGAGATCATCATATTCAAATGATCATTTCCACTTCCTTCGTCCGAACATGCCATGCTTACCTCTTTTGACTCCAAACATGCCGTGCTTACCACGGTGATGGTGCCCGTAACCACCATGATGCCCCGCGTGGTGACCTCCCATTGCAGCCACCGCGACTGTTCCTGCTCCTGCTATCAGTCCTCCTCCTCCTCCAAGGCCTATTCACAAGATCGACAATGCCTCATATAAAGGATTCAATTAGAGGGTAATTATTAGCATGTGAATCTCCGAACCAAGTTTAGCCAAAATTAAACAAAATTGTTTCTAAAACCGGTGGGTTCCATATATGTATCTCTAAACCAATCAAAACCAAACCCATACGCACTCTAAAATTTTACCTGAATATGAAGACACAAAATGCAGCGAATGTAGCTTTAAATAATAAATATACTTTCAATTTCATTCACTGAAAAATCATAGTGTTTTTTTTCGCTGGGTTTATTAGTCCAATTCCACGAACTCATTTAAATTTTAATCACATTGAAAAATTCTCTAAAATGAAAATTAACCTAAAAATCAAGCAAAACTATAGGAGGAATAAAAAAACACCCTATGCAGGTTAGCTAGACCAAAATTCAATTTATAACTGAAAAGTGTGACCTTCATGTACACATGCAAAACTTTTCTATTATTGAACCGATCAACAAACTCTTATTGAAATTAATTAAAATCATGTTTTAAGTTTTTTTTAAACTTTACTTTTCGAATTACATCTATATTACTAAAGTAGAATTTCTCATAGTATTCTGCTCTTCGTTTTGTAAAATAATTATAACTAGATTTTGATCCCCGCAACCGTACGGATATTTGATTTCATTTATATATTTATTTTACACTATTAGTGGCATATATTTTTATCTTAATCATATATTTAAAATTCTATATAAATATTTCAAATACAATAATTTATAGATTACATGTCGTAATTAATCACTTGTTTTAAATAGTCACATGTATTTATCGATTCTTATTATATATTTGTCTTATTAGATTTGCATTTAATTATTAAACGAATCAATATATACATGAAACAAAAATTTTTTTTTTTATGTTTTCTTACCCGCACTTCAAAGTTCTAGATTACCATTTAGCATTTTTATGTTTATTTCTGTTAGATAAAATATTC
Source organism: Moricandia moricandioides (assembly GCA_905132885.1). Classification (NCBI taxonomy): domain Eukaryota; kingdom Viridiplantae; phylum Streptophyta; class Magnoliopsida; order Brassicales; family Brassicaceae; genus Moricandia; species Moricandia moricandioides. The sequence goes on from CAJHQQ010003545.1 coordinate 14,462, forward strand.
TTGTATATATAAAATACTTAATTTTATACATATATAATATAGTATAGTGTATTAACCCGTTTTGCTAATATATTATATTTATTAAAATGAATATTTATATTTTTGAAAATAAGATATATTAATATATGAATTTAATATAATTTTATCATATTTGATTCAATATACTAATTTTTAAATATGATTGATTATGATTATAAAATATTTTTTTTCAACAAATTTTTAGAATTTAAAGAATATATATTAATCTAAAATGAAAAGCTATAAAAAATTATGATTAAAGTATGTATACATATTTTATATTTTTTAGTTTAAGAAAATGCATTTATATATTTCTAAGGGAAGGTCCAACTAAAAAAACACACATAAAAGAAATCATGACTTCTATTTTAATAGTATCGATGACATACCACCTTTATATTTATGCATATCATAATTAATTAATACCAAACAAATAATTAATTTAAAAATATTCCAAAACTAAAAAATAATTAAATCATTACAATCTCTTTCCTTTTTTTGGTCATCAATATACATACTCAATTAAGACTTTGTGAACCACTCTGGTAACTCTTCATCGATAGGAATGACTAAAGACAATTGTTTCCAAGCACTACGTGTAAGGGTGTCAAAATGAGTTAGAACTCATGAGCTGGCTCAGCTCAGCTCAATTTTTCACGAGTACGATCTCTATTTTTAGGCTCATTTAATAAATGAGTTTATTGATCGAGCTAAAATTAGATCACGAGTTATATGAACGAGCTTTAATGAACACGAGCCAGCTCATGAGCTTAATCATTTTTATACTTACAATTATATATATATATATATATATATATTATTTGGATAACTTCTATTTTTCTTATGTGAAAAGATAATTTCTATATTAATCGTATTTATCTTTTATAATTAAAATGTACAACCAAATATTCTTAAAAGATAATTTATATATTAATCATATTTATCTTTTAAAAATTAAAATGTAAAACATACATAAATAATATATATTTTTTTTTAAAAAAATTATCTATAACTTTTTAGAAGAAATAAAATAGAAATTATTTAAAAACAAAATAGAAATTATCTAACTCTTCTATATAAACCCTTGTTACCCTATCATATTTCTCACAAACTTTGTTGATCCTAAATTTATAAATGTTTTATTTTATTTTTATGATTTAGACATATGAAAACTTTGAAGATGAATTATCTCAAGACTCTCACGAGGAATATGAATTTTGGATCATTGGTTTAGCTTAATTCATTTTTTAGTGTTGGTTTTATTTAATATTAATGTTTTGGACTTTTTAATATTTAAATTTGGAATAATATTATATAAGTTATTTAATTTTTTTTTTTAATATTAGATCATGAGTTAGCTCATTTAACTCATGATCTAGATGATCTGAGTTCGAGTTTACATATTAAAACTCATATTATAAATGAGCTGAGCTGAGCTAGCTCATGAAAGAGTCGAACTCACCGTGAGCTGAGCTGAGCTGAGCAAGCTTGCTCATTTTGACACCCCTAACTACGTGACAAACTGTCCGCTTTTGAATGCTACGTTCTAAGAACAACATGTATAACCTCTAAGTGAGAAAATTCTCCTTCAGCTTTTGGAGATCTCCCAAATAATTTGTAAACTAGATTCTGATCCGCGCGGTTGCGCGGAATTATTTATATTTATAATTTATGTTTTCAAATTAAAAAAATACGATTTGATCATATTTTGTAAAATTTTGGTTCACATCCAGACTTGACATTTTGGTTTTTGATTTAGTTCAGGTTTCGTTGGGAGTTTTGATTTCGGTTCAAAAATATGTTAATAGCTAGGTTATTTATGAATTTTGATCTGGTTTGGGTTTTGTTGCTTTGATTTTGGTTCAAATAACAAAGTTAGAAACTCGATAAAATTTCGAGTTCAATTTGAGCATGTGGATCTGAATATTTCATGGAATTTTTTATTTTGATTTAAGTAGTTATACTTTTGCTTACATTTTATATTTTTGTTATTGTTATAAGAGAAATTCTCTCAAATATTTTTTTTTAAGTTTTGTCACCAAAATAGTTCTCAAGAACAAATGACTGAAATAACCCTTTTTGTTTTAAATTTTTTAATATTTATTTTTATTTTTTTTAAATTTTAAATGTCACATCCGAAACACCAAATATATACTTACACTTATTAATGAAACTTATTTTGATCATTTTCTCTTTAAAGTTTATTTTTGTGACAAAAATATTTTTAAGACTATCATAACATATTTATCTTGTTATAAAATATAAAGACATTCAATAAAACAAAATAAAAATCAGAAAATGTCTTCACATGATAAAATCCAGAAAAGTTGTCTGAATCTTAACCTGAAAAGCGTAATAGATAGACTAAAGCACTGGTCATCCAAAAACCAATCATCACTATCTCTGTAAAATCTTGGCTAATTGTCTTAACGGAGGAAAAGCGAACAAAGTGTATCAAGCATTATATATGTACATGATTATAACTTTCGGTTGCAGAATATATAAAAAAGAGTGGTATGAGAAAAAAAAAAAAGGAGATCAATAATAGGTGGATAAGTTAACTTTCTCTTCACAGAGACTTCCTTCTCTGACAAAATCAGCTCAATGTGGCATGGGTTTGAGATGTACGCTGAAAAATAAAGAGAGAGAGTCAGCACACTTTGACTGAAACAAAAGTTGAAAAAGAATAACATAAAGAAGAACATATGATCGACTCTTCCAGGGCACGATATGTCATCCGCCTCTGTTATGCTGCTTGGTTCACTTGAATGTGCGATATAAAAGGGCATCAATATCCAAAACTTTGACTTGACATGAGTGCCAAATCAATAAAACATCACATAGTAATGGAGTCAAAACTCCAACGTCACCTTAGCATTGCTCTCAGCATTCTTGAGAAATCAAGCTCGAACTGAGCAGATTTAACAGGCCAACAAGCTTGATCATTCGAATGCCTGATCAATACATACAACACCATGACAGAAACATGTTTTGAGCTATGTTTCCTCTTAATCTAAAAGTAGCATTTACTGAGTAGCTGAACAGGTAAACACATAAACTCTATAAAGTTGTTATCTTTAAAAACGAAAAAAAAACTCAGACTTGAGGCTATTGCTCAATCATTTCTAAGGGATCAAGCTTTATCCAGCATAAGAAATAACAATCGAGTCTTTATAAAACTATATGCATTTTGATAGCAAGTCAATTATACATTAGCCCACCAATTCACAAACACCTCATTTCATGGTTTTGTACCTAGTTTTGTATACCCATAAACAAAACTGCAGAGATTTTTTGCTTCCCATGATTCAACCTACTCAGTGAAACCTAGAAAGAAAATTGATAGATTGAAAGGTAAAGAATGAAATTGAATATAAAATATCTAATACACTTACATGGCCTTATGTATGGATCAATCGGACCTGATATCTGAAGATTCATTTCTCTAAATGATTGAAAGAACCAAAAAGTCTTGCTCGAATCAAAGAGAATGCTCATCCACTAACCCTAATTTCACTTTGTTCTTTGTTTCTTGCTAATCTACCCGTGTATGGTTGTCTGGTCAAAGATCATAATGGTGGAATAGAGGAAGAAGATAGGGAAGATGACGACGACAGAGATGATCCAGATTAAAGAGGAAGAATTTCAGTAGTAATCAGTTGGTTTAATTTAAGTATATCAGTCATATAAAATTGTATAAGAAACATATATTTATATTTAGTCGCAACATGTTCAATAGGTTCAATTTAAAACGTGCCACGGTAAAATTCAAATATGACTATATTTTAATAGATTAGATGCTGGCTATTCTTCAAGACCATCTTTACCAATTGAGAACAATCCGTTGCAAACATAACATGAAATTGCCTTAAGTTCCTCATACTTTCCATAGCCCAAATGAGTACCTCTATTTCGGCATGAAAATGTGTCAAGCTGGGCCTCATATTTCTTTCCCCCATTAGTCGATCAAATCCTTCCAAAATATTGTACCATTTTATCAAGAAATATTATCATGTGCTTTCCATGATCCATCCGTAAAACACCACCGACCCAATATTTAAGGTAATTACAGTTATGTTCCATGTGTTTGGGATTCTGATGTGAAAGTGATAGCTGTGCTTTCAACCAAAGTGTAGCTTCAGTTTCCGACAAGTTAATAGTATATGTGGGGTCATCATCTATGTTACTAAAAACCTTATTATTCATGCATTTGCATATGTACTAAAATATCCATGCAAACTGATGATCCTCCATTTATCATTTCTTTTCAAAATATACCACTATATTTAGTATCTTAAAATCTATTTATAGCAATTTCCTAAAAAGGTACCAACAATAACTTCTTATATAATAGTTTCTTGAGAATATTATTTTTTGAATTTTAGATTTTTTTTAATAAACACTATCTATATTTTATTAAAAATAACAATGAAAAAATTATTAAGTTTAAAAGGTTTGAAAATGAAAAACTGTTTATAAAACTGATATTATAAATATGTCAGAAATACCAGAATATGTAAAATATCTAAACAAACAATTTGTTAATGCGTGTAAAATTATTTAGCTTAACATATCAATAACATTTTTAGGAATCTGTAAGAACACAATTATATCCCTCAAGAAATATTGTCAAATACGTTTTTATCATTAAAAATTATATCCGGTTTAAAACGTTAAAATCATTTAAAAGTAACAGAGGATGGGTCTAAATAGAAAATTTAACTCTTTTGCTTCTAATATATATAAAATTTTATAGAAATTTAGATAAATTTAGGAAATTAATAATATTAACAAATTATATATGTCAACATTGTCTATATACAGGTTATATACTGATTGTCAGGTTTATCCGTTCAACCATGGAACTTGCACGAATATAGAAACACTGCTTAGAACTCAAACATTATAAGAGTGTAACTTTAAAGTTATTTTTCTAATAAAAAAATTGTAGATTCATGCATATTTTATCAAAATGATCAACATAAAATTTTCGCGCTTTCAAAATCTAGTATCGCTTGAAGGACCATACACCTTTACTAACGTGATGTCAAATAAAGAGACATCAATCATGAATTTAATTAACCAAAAACCTAGACGGTGAGGACCAGATGGTCCGGGCTAACCGGCGGGAGGATAAGCGCTCGTAGGAGTTTGATAGCGGCGGGTGGATAACCGTAAGGCGGAGGAGGATAACCTTATGGAGGGTGACGTTGCGGAGGGTAACCATGCTGCGGTGGATAAGCTCTAGGCGTCGAAGGAGGATAATCTCCCGGTGGATATCCATGGCTTTGATGATTATGATGTGAGAATAAGCATGTCTTTGTTCGTGATGCTTGTTTTTACTCATTCTGTAATTAATTAACATTAAAAATCAAAAGCTAATTAGGTTCATAGACTCAAGAAATAATAAAGGAACTAGAGTTGAACCCGCACGTCCGTGCGGGTAATTTTTTTTTTAAATTGAATATAAAATAAGTTATAAAATATATATTTAATATTAAATTATAAAAATGAGTTTTACTGTAATGGTTATGGTCTTTAAAGAATATTTTTCCTCTCTAAAACTTTAATGAAAAGATATTTTCATAACTAATTTTCAGTTGTTAAAGTATTGGTTGATAACTAAATATTAGTGGATGGTAAATGCATAATATCAAGAAATGTTTGAATTTGATGCACGTATTTTATTAAATAAGGTAGGGATAAATGTTTTCAATTGTTATGTTTTTAAATGATATGGTTAGATAATGAAATGATATTTTTATTAATCCTAATAAAATGGACCTATAAGATTTTTTAAAGTAGATAAAAATAATGACTCTATTTTAATAGAGTAGATTAAAGATAACATTACACTATGGATGGGTATTTAACATTTTGAAAGATTTGAATTAACCTAGAGTTGAATCAAGAGAGATTAGACATAAGAAGAGTTATATTAAACACGATGATATAAAATTTGGTAAAATTTAACTGTAAACGATATAATATGTAGCCAAAAGAGCTCTTGGCTTCTTCTTTATTTTTTTTGACTTAGGGCTCTTGGCTATTGATTAAAACGAAATGGACGCTTTGCTGTTTACTCGTTTTAACAATGCACTCGTTGGAGGAAAACGAAGATCTGATACCTCCTTTTGCCTTTCAATCAAATGATCACAGATTGTGGCATTCTCGAGTTTCCTTACACATGAAATCAAATGACATAGGCAAGAAAAATAATATTTGTATTAAGGTAAATGGAAGTTATTTAGGAAATCGATCCAAAAATAATTATTATAGGCTTTGTATTATTAACTTATGAGAAATGTGTGAATTGTGTTATTGATATAATGAGAGTTACATAGTTTTATATAGTAGAGGTATCTGAATAAAATAATAAATGAGAGGATCATACAATCATTAGAGAGAATATATGATGGAGTAATTATTGTGATTGAGTAAATCATATGAGTTAACTTATGATTGATACTCTTTCCTTGATATGTATATCCATGAATTGTTTGATTTTTTTTTTGAAAATTTATTACTGGTAACTGTATATAAAGTTGTCAGTTGCCACTGAATTTATATGCATTTTGAAAATAAAATAAAATGATGTTCATTTTAAAAATATATTTAAAAGCATATATTTTTAGTTTTTCATTCATATGAATAATTTATGTTGAACCTAACATAATAATTTCAAACTTCTTATGTGATACTATAATAATAGAAAATATATAGTTATGAATTTACGATATAGCAAATCAAACATGAGTTTATAAATTGATATATTTCAATATTAACATATTAGTCGTTGGTGATCAAAACTAAATAATTAATAAATTAAATTTTTATCATACTACAATTTAAAAAATTTATATTAATACTTGATATATAATATATGAAGTCATGTATTATATCACATTCTAACGAATACAAATTATTTAGTGAATTCCAAAATTGATATTGAAATATAGTAAGGTATTTTAACAATTGTGAACAGTAAAATTCAATTTATAAAATACTTATAGTGAATAAAATTTGAAAAAATAAGTAAAATCTGAAACTAAGTACAACATTAGATTAAACATGGTAAAATTTTGCACATTTGTAGCAAAATCCTTTGGACTTCTTGTCAGCAGCAACAAGGTTTTTGAATGTTTTTTTATTTGCATTATCATTTCGTTGTAGATGGGAAAACAAATGATTGTTAATGAGGTTATCGATTATATCATCAGTTCTCAGCCTGGTGAGTATATCGTCGAGTGATATTTCGCATATCCTGAAACTTAATCCAACTCACAAGAAGTTTTTTAGAATAAGCAGCTAACAATAAAAAATATTACATAAATAAATTCTTTTTGATGTCAACTCGTTACAAATTGAGTGAAATACTTTAGGTTGTTGCAAAATATTGACGCTTTAGAAATTCTACTTTGTGATTCTACTCCAACAAAATCCATAAAGATTTCTAAGATTTTTTCTGAGAATATGACGATAAAGAGGTCAATAATTCGGTCTTCTATAACTCATTTACACATATAACCATCATGAATCCACACTTCAATATTTGATAAAATGAAGACATCAGTATTTCCAAAAGCAATAACTGGTTTATCCTCAATTAGATAATTATCTAACTACAGATGGGTGAAATATAATTTTATCTCTTGCTACCAATTCCTGAAGTTTTTCCCGTCATATTTTTCCGGCAATATTCCATTAGTAAGAATACTCAATTCTTATTTAATTACCTTATGACTTGTTCCTTCTTCTATATCGTCAATATTCATTTGCATGAGAAATGAGATAGAAAAGTTTTAGTATGCAAATATATTATTCAAATAATAGAAAACCAAATTCTATGTTTTAAAAATATTTAGGAATATATAAAATAATGATTTTAACGGAAATATACAAAATATTGAATAACTGAAGAGAAATAATAATACAATTTAGACATGTGGAAGTTTGAGATATGAATGATTATTCAGGGTGTTTGATCCGTTATATTAAGAATTTTGTTAAGGTTGAGCTTTCCTAAGAAGTTACGATTTAAAATTAGTAAAATGAATATCATATTTATAAAATAATTATGTTTAATGAATATGCCCTAGCCATTCCAGACATGTATCGTCTGCTAAAATATTATTAACACATGTTTAAACCTTCTTAATATAAGTTCCTAATATAAATGTTATAATCATCTCCCAATTCCATATATATTCCACTAAATTCTATTTTCAAAATGTAGAACGCGTTTAACTGTCACTTGATGCAACCAAACATTTTAGTACCATTTCCATACTTTATATAAACCCTCATTATTATTTTGCTGAAACATTTAAGTTACTTTAGCCTTGTTCTTTATTGCATAAGAATGAAAGGTAGGTGAACAAATTATTTTGAGTAAGAATTTGGAAAAGGAGATATGAATTTAGGGATTTGGAGAAGAGATTAACTCGATTACACTCGAATACTTATTTCTACTAAACTAGATTCTGACCCGCCTTTTGAAAGTGCGGGTTTATTTTTAGTTTTAAATTATTTTTAAGAAAATTTATTTTTAAAATTTTATTTTTTGGCATGATATTTGGGTCTAATATTAATTTAATTTATTTTAATTTTTGATAATTATATAAAATATGTCAAGAAAAAAATAGTATAAGTTAGTGGATCCCTAAAATTATGGAATTAAAGTGGTGACTTATTTTGTATTAGTTAGAAAATATATTGTTTATTTTTAAATAGATAATGTTAAAAATAATTGTTGGACTACACATATATCAATAGGTAATGATCTTATTTTAATAGAATAGATGAAGTTGGTTTAGAAGCTAACTAGATTTTGACCCGCCTTTTCAAATGGCGGGTATATTTTGTTTTAATTTTTTGAATAAATTAAACTTTGTATTTTTGTAATTATATTTGTGTTTAATCATTTATAAATAATATAAAAGATAGAATGTTATTAATATAAAAGAATAATATATGAATAATAAATAGTTGGACCAAACATTTATCAATAGGTCATGTTTCTGTTTTAATATAATAGACTAGGTGTTTGCCCGCAATTTTGCGGGTAATTATATTATATCAAAAACTATATATTATGTTTACACTGCTATAGTTTTTGAATAATAATTAAAAAAATTAATTTTAATTTTTAGTTTCAAATAGTTGGATAATAAAAAAATTCAGTATATATTTTGAGAAGATTAGTGAGATTTAAATACTATAGCTTTCATAAGAAAAAGTGTTTTTTTTGTATAGCTCCAATAATACTAATAAATTAGTGGTTTTTATCATGAAAATCTTTTGTAAATGTTTTGTATGGGCTTTAAACACCTTAAAAAATTCTTATAATTTCTTACCTACAAATATATTCTTTTATATAAGAATACAAACTATCAAATGTATTTCTATAAAAATGTTAAAGTATTTTATTTAATTATATATAAATAATTGATAAAAATAAATAAATTGATAATATATATATATATATATATATATATATAGATATATATATATATATATACATTCTTTCTCTAATTCTACATTTAGTTACCATAAATCATTATTTTTAATATTACTTGGTAATTTTTATTAATTAATTCTAGAGTTACCTTTTATTTTTAGAAGTTAACTAATAAAATTTAACAACTAATCAAATTATAATTATTTTTCAAACTTAACCTATTAACGACACATAAAAAATAACTAAGTGATTTTAAATTAATATAGTAAGATTTATCTCCTTTAAACTAAGGATAAATTTGGCTAAATTAAACATGAAAACATGTATTAGAAAATGGGAATTCGTCCAAAAAAATACTGAACATGACAAGAATGGCCAAAAGAAATATAGACATACTGGGTGGCCAAAAAAAACACAGACTTTCATTGACTTTTACAGTTTATTAAGAACGTTACGATTGACTAACCAAATTAACCCACCGTTAACAGAGTTAACAGATAATTTAGATGACGTTAATTTTGGGTGTTAAAAGAATACGACACCGTTTTATCGGTTTGTCTGATTAAAGAGAAATGAATGAAACGACGTAGTTTCATTCATTTTTGAAATCAAAAATATGTGCTCTATAGGGATCGAACCAGTGCTCTATTCTTTAATTATACAGGTTTTTTGCCACTGAGCTAATGGACTTTACAATAGATTGACGAACAGATTTTCTTATATTATCGTCGAATCCCAGTTAAATGAATCAAAAAGAAACGACGAACAACTTTAAAACGTGGAAACTAATCGTCATCATCATCAAACATCTTCACCTTCATCGATCGTCCACCCTAGCTGACGAGATCTTCTCGGCTCCACCACCGCAGCCGTCTCCACCGGTATATCGGCTAGAGTTGTAAGAGAAGAAGACGAAGAAAGGGATTGTAGATTCGAAGATGACGACGAAGCCGTCGGGAAACTCATAGCCATGATGTTGGCTTCGCTCCAAGACCTCCGGATCGGAAACGAGATGCTCTCCGAGCTTCCGTGGCGTCGGCAAGGCTTCCGCTGCTGATTTTGACTTTTCTTAGCGCCGTCGTGAAGCGCGCAGTCGCAGTTTTTGTGGTAAGGATGCCGTTCGATGGCGGAGTCGAGGCCGGAGATACAACCTTCGAAGATGCAGCGGAAGACCCCGTCGGCGGCGGCCATTGTTTACCGATCTGAGATCCGGTGGGTTTGTTTTTTAATTTCATTCATCCTGTCGTTAACTCAATAAAACAAAGTTTGTTTCATAATCTTGCGAGAAGTCCACTAGCTCAGTGGCAAAACCCCCCGTAAAGACCACGAGTGCACGAGTTCGAGTCCACCCTTCCACCTTTTAATTAAATAAAACGACGACGTCTTGACATTTTGTATTAAACCAAAAAATTGAATGAAACGACGTAGTTTTGCTAAACGGCTGTATTTAACGTTGATTAACCACCGTCTTAACTGTCAGTTAACGGTGTCTTAATCTGGTCGGTCAATCAAAGTTTCTTAATAAACTGATAAAAGTCAACAAAAGTTCAGGGTTTTATTGGCCAGCCTCGAGTCTATATTTCTTTTGGCCATTCTTGCCATGTTCAATATTTTTTTGGACGAATTCCCATTAGAAAATGGTAGTTTAAGCAATTTCTCTCATAATTTGTCAAATCATAAATCACACTTTCTCTCTCCTTTTTATTTAGTGTTTAACATAAAACTCAAATTGGTTAAGCAAACAAATTCTTCCTTAAATTATCTCCGAGCATAGTTTAGATATCTTTTAAAAGTATTATTTTTATTTATTTAAAATTACTTTAAAACATACATATTTTAATTAAATATTATTAACTTATTATATATAAAATAAAAAAAATAATTTTCAAATTATTAAATAATGAAATGTCATTATTTTAGGCATATATACTTAATAATAATGTGAGATCTAATGTTAAATTAAAATAAAATAATTTTATTTGTATAAATTTTTTTATTTTTTATTATTGTTCATTTTAAAAGTTTATAATACAGCAAAAAATACATTTCATTATTTTTCAATTAATATTTTATTACTTTCAATTTACATTATATTTTTCATCATTAACTTTAACAATTATAGAACTGGTAATTTTATTAATTTTCATTTCTCAATTTATCTAAAAATTTTAAATACACATAAAATAAATAGTTCACATTGTAGTAGCACAAAAAATACATATATCTCGACAAACAAATAAAATTTAAATCATAAAATAAAAAAGAACCAAGAACTCAACAATCATATTTTATTATTTTCCCCCGTATTTTTATTTATATCTCCTTTTTTTTCCTATTAAAAATAACCATTATAATTATATTATAATAAAAGCTATAAAAATTATACTAATAGAGTATTAACTCTAGAAAAAGCTTGTATTTAATTAATATAATTTTAAATGACTTACCATATAACAATTTTAAATGAATTACCATATAATAAATGACTTACCATATAATAATTTTAATTTGTCTGTTTATATTAATAGATGAATTAAATAAAAAAAAACTCTTGATTAATATAATTTTAAATGATTTACCATAAAAAAAATTATGTTGTAAAATATAAAAGTGTTTTAACCATTTCTAAAAGTGATAAATCATCTACGATATCACATAGTTATTGGAAAATGATTGAATGTTTCTAAAATTATATATTTGTCTGTTCTGCATTCATTTGACATATTATTAGAATATATATAGCAAATGAGTGAGTTTAATTAATATTATTAGGTTTAGATTAATTAGTTTTCTAAAATATATGATTTATTGTATTCACTACTAATATAAATATATTAAAAATCATTTTATAATTGTTTATGTAGTATCCTATGTATTTATATGTATATTATCAACTTATATAATGTAATCTATGATAATTAATTTATTTTATAAATAAATTATATAAATTCATCTATATATTTAAGATGCTTAATTGTTTGTTTGGAAACATAGATTAGTTAGGTAATCTAGGATTAGTTTCCTTTTAAAAACTTTAATTAAATAAATAAAAAAATGAAAAGTCATCAACCAATCAAATTATAACAATTAATTGGAAAATTTTCTTATGAGCGACACGTAAGTAAAAATCAATAAAGTGACTTCTCAATTAATATATAGGAGGATTGTGTTAGCTAAGCTTTGGCAATGATTAAACACATGGATAGAATAGCTTTGCTTAAATGATTTATTTTTGTCTAAATTGTAACTAGGAGTTTAAAAATTTACTGAGAAGAGATTTTTTTGTTTGAAACTGAATACTTTACTCTAGATGTAAACGTATGTTACTGTTTGTTTAAGAAATTTTAACTGTTGATTATCTAAGTGGTTAAATTGGCTTGGTAAAAAATGATATTTATTTATGTTTAGATAAAAATGGAAGATTTAAAAATCCCTTCATGTGTCAAGGGCCAAGCCTATTATTATAAGGGCCAAGCCTAAAACATATGGAGCACAATTAAGCAAGTATAGTTTTCAATAATACACTTTAACAATTACAATTTTATAAGGGCCAAGCCTATTATTAATATTATGTAAAAAAAATTGGCTTGGTTAAACTAATAGATATTCAAATTATTTAAAATCAATAATTCTATTAATGCAAATTAAGTATGTCAATATCTTTATGTTTATATATATATATATATATATATATATATATATATATATATATATTAAAACACCATATATATTCTTTTGCTTGCAGTAATAATTGATTTACAAAAACTACCTTATTATTTAAGAAAAATAATATGATTAATTAATGGCAAGACCAAAACACTAAATTATTACGAATGAAACACTATATATTAAAAATTAACACCTCATACTATATATATGATAACACAAACCAATTCAATAGTACATATATATTAAAAATTAACACCACATACTATATATATGATAACACAAACCAATTCAATAGTACATGTAGAGAAAATATTTATATCCAAATAATATATAACACAAAATATAAACAATAAATTTGAAAATTGAATAATATAAATTGAATAATTATCATGATAAAACAAAAAAAAATTACATGAATTTAAATGAAGTTCATAGACTACATTTCAAAGTTATATTATATCATAAGCATAATTTTTTATATAGTCTACGGATTTTAAAATGATCACATATTATTACGAACATCCAAGCTTACATTTCTAAATCTAAATTTTCAAAAAAAAAAGAAGTCTATATTGTTTAGTATATATAAAATGAATGACCAAATATATAAATTTAATAATCTATATAACTGGAAGACAAAAGAAATGTGTGATATGAAAAGAATGGATGAAGTCAATATTCAAATTATACAAAAAAAAATGATTAATTAATGGCCAGACCAAGACACTAAATTATTACATATGAAAGATTATATATTAAAATTAACACTATATACAATACAGATGATAACATAAACCAATTATATAGTAAACTAGTGGTGAGCCTGCGCTACGCGCAGGTTATTGATATTTCTTTTATTCAAATTTGAAAAAATATTGTTAGTTTGTTGTGTAATTTGGAATCAATGTTAGTTTTTGCTATCAGTGTCGTTGCTGGCGTATCATGGTTGTGTGGTGCAATGGATTTATGCAAATTTAAGAAACTTTCGTTGTTGGAGATAATGAAATGTATATGTTGGAGAAAGATGACATGAACAATTTTTTACCGTAAAATTAATAATACTTTTTATTTATGGGGAACATAAATCTTATACTAAATTTTATTCCTGTTTTTTTTTTTAAATTATATACCTCAGAAGTGTTAGTTGTGTTATTTTCTTAGTTACATTAAGTTTATTTAGTTTAAGTCATGTTCTACGTATTAGCATGATATTGTTGTTGGATCTAGAAAGTTGCTTTGTTACGGATGCGAGACTTTTGAAAGGATTTTTTAATTTTTTATGTTGTTATAGTTCGTTTGATGTAGGCCACAAATTAGCCAAGATTCACATTTTTAGCTCGAATCCTGGAATTGTTAATTTTCGAAGCAGAAGGTGTTGTTCTCGTACATGAAAACATTGGACATAACAAAAGAAATACTCCACAATTTAAGTTACCAATGAACTTAAACTTGAACGAATATACCTTAAAATCATGATTATATAGTTTTGTTTGTCTTCGAAAATTACTTTCATCCAATCTCTTGTCACATCTTTTCATTTAGTATTGAGAAGAAACAAAAACATATTTTTTTTTGAAAATCTGCACATGATATTAGTACGTCAAATCAAAACTCACTACAGTCTCTCAGTTCTACATGACCTAGTAATTCTGAAATAAAATATTATGAAAGCATTTTTAAAATGCAAATATGTTGGCTTTTATGAATTTGCCCCGTCATAGGTCTCGGAAAATGTTTAGAACCTCTGACAGCCCTAAAATCATCATCCGTGTCTCTTTAGATGCTTGTACATCATTAGTCACCTTTACTTTTCCTTACATTTCTCATTTTCTGGTCCTTAGATTTTGGGAGTTGTAGACTATTTAGTAAAGATTTTAATAATTCTCCGGCCCTGCTTCTAGATCAATGTTGTCATCATTGTTCAACTATGATCTTTGATGTCCTTTTGAAGTCCACACCTAAGATTATATTTTTGACATCAAAAAAACTTACTTTGCCATTTTTTATAAAAAAATGAGGTTAGTGGACTGACGGAGGTTTCGCCTATATAGCTACCAGAAAATGATTTTAGCCCTCCACATTTCATTATTTATTAACGTTTCAGGTTTCAATAATGATGCTATCTATTCTTCTTACAGAGATATGACGGAGTAGAACCTTTATAGTTTATAACTTCAAGACATATATCAGAGACGAGCATATATTAATTTAAAATGTTTTCCAAGATGATGTGTTTATAAGTTTATAGAGTAATGCCACTAAGAAGATAAGTTCTCGCAAAAATGATCTCAAAGGTGGGATCTTAATGTGTAGGAGGCAAAATCAGTAACATGCTTTAGAGTAGCAAAAAAAATTGTATTCCTATTCGTCATGCTGGAAAGAACAATTCAAGTATTTCTACGGGTGCATAAAAACAGAACATGTAAAGAAAACAACATTACCTACTCATACACGTAACAGAGAAAATCAAGAAATACAAAACACATTATAATTCTCACTTACCAATCAAACACAATATAAAAAGTTGTCCATTTTTGTATAAATCTATTCATTCTCAAAAAAGGCACAGCACATGCCCCAACAACAATAACCAGAACCCTAATCTCTTTTTCCCCATCTTTTATTTAGCTCATGTTTTAATTGCGGTTTTAGCTAGCGATGATGGCTCTATTGCACTCTTTGGGTTAAGAGGTAAGAGCTTGTATGATGTTGAAAATTGTCCACACCGTTCCAAGAGCATGCCCTGCTGCTCCAAGAGGGTCACACCATGTGCGTCCTATTACGGTACCATAACTGCTCTTTCTCCACTTTGTTTTGATCCTGCAGTGAATGGTTAGGTGATTCAGTTGACTGTAAACAACATGAGTAGTAACATGAAGGAGTAATATCAATGTGTCTCTGACTCACCACTGATGAGTTTAAGCTGATGGATATCTCCATATAGAAAATATTTGTGACTCCTAAGCTGTTGTTTCCGTTGGTAGCTGAGGCTGGTGGCTGCAGGGACATGAGGAGGGCGTGGAAGGACCATAATGTGCTCGGGAAGCATTGATGCTGGAGAGAGTAGATTGGCGTATTTCTTGCTGTTTATTGAAACTTTTAGATCCATCTGAAAAGTGTTTACAGACCAAACATAAATCATTAACCAACCTAAGAAACTCAAAGTAGATTCCGTTTAATATTTAACCAAGAAGCTTTCTGATATGTATAAAACGAAGCAGGAATCAAATCATTTATTCGAAAGATGCTGCATTAATCAATAGAAGTAGAATTCGAGCATGATTGATACATCCCCAAACGAAAAAAAATTAGGTTTTCATGACTCGATAAATAGGGTTCGATAATCTAAATATGAGAATTAATTTATCTAATCTGATAAGGGATTCGATACAAACCTTAATCATACCAAGACTAATTTGAAAGAGAACGGGGTTGAAGATCCCAAAATGAAACGTAATCATCGAGAGGATTAACCAGCAAACAAAAGGTACTTACAGTCTCATCAATGAGCAACATGTCGACACTCATCAGCTCTCCGTGCCTGTTGATATTCCTGGCCTCCCAAAACCTAAGCAGGCGGACCTCAGCGGTGTTAGTGCACCGTCCGGCTCTCAAATCGGAAAGGAGAATGTACGAAGCGGCCATAGATGGAGTTGGTGGTGAGATAATAGTATTCTCCTCGATCTCGTCTGAGTTGTGCTCTCCATCGCAAAACGGTGGTACTTATAATCGAAGCTTCAACGGGTTACCGTGGGAATGCCAAGAGATAGGGTGAATGCTTTCAAGTAGGTTAAGTGGGATAATCTTGGAAAATCAGAGTTAAGCCTCTATTAATGGTTGAACGAGCAGTTACAGAAATCAAAAGGGTTATGTAAGCTCTGGAGATATGCTTTCTGGTTGCTTCTACGCCGTTGGAGAACGATGAGGAAGGGGGAACCTAATTTTTGGGGCCTGAAATGTGTAGAGAACCCAAAATGTCAGAAACAAAGTTTTTGGGTTCACATCATTCTATGTTAAGAAAACGGTCCTGAGAGAAACAACCAATAAAACGCTCGGGACAGGTGACAAAATATGCTCCATCCTCCTTTGATGACGTGGATAGCCTAAAAAGGGAGAAAAGTCAGGTTTATTATTATAGATGTAGAGAAAATCTATTATATCCAAATAATATATTAACTGCAAATTCAAAATCGTATAATATAAATTGAATAATTGTGAGAATAAACATAAAATATATGTGCACAACACGGGTCCATGTCTAGTTTGTCTTAAGTTAGTGGTTGCAATAACCACCAGACCCTCCCCATCTTCAACCATATTTCCAAATGCATCTAGTAAGGGCATGATTTAATTCTTGGCTTTCCTTGGCTTCGTCAACGCATGAAAAAACTTCGAATTTCTATCCTTTCATGCAGCCGAAAAAGACTACCCTTTTGTCCTCAGAACATCTATTTAAGCTCAAGAACCTTAAATATTTTTTCAGGTTTTGTAATTTTCTCAGTAGAATTATCATTTGAATACAAGTTTTCAACTTTCTCTTTTAATTCTTCCACTTGTTTTTTTCGAATTAATGTCATTTTTTTCCAAATTAATGTCAAACGTCAGTTGAAAGCCGAGTCTCCAACAGACGTATCTTCTAATTTTCATGAAATTTGAAAACCATTTCCCTATTTTCGAATAGAAAGGGGGTTCTGCTTAAATAGTTTTGAAATGTACATTGTTATAAATTTCGAACCGGTTTAATAGTTGCCAGTTGTAATAACTTAGACAAACTCGGAAAACCAAACTATTTTTATTGATATATAATTTGCAAGATTTAAAGAAAAATCATAGTCCGAAAAAGTCCATCCATAATTACATAGACTGCCGAGAGATCTCATCTACTAAGCTCCCTAACTCCGTTGATGCTGAAATTAACATAACTCAAAAAAAATCTATGGCATATTTTAACTTGTAATATAGCTTTCATAGAATTGATAAATAAATGAGACTCATTGAGCAACAAAGACCACCAATATCAAAACGACAAAACTGTAACCAATGGATCAAGTAGAGTTTTACTGCTTTTTTTCATATAATGTACAATGATCAAAAACGAACCAGAGAGAAAGCAAACTATTGCTTGGATTTAGATAGAAAAAAAAACATCAGCAAATCATCAGACCGACTTAGGAAAATGTGGGGACAAGAGCTTGGCGATCTCAGTGAATCCAACTTTGTCTTTGCCTTCAAAGATTGTCTTCAACTTATCATCGCATATTATCTCCTTTCTATTCTCCGGATTCTAAGTATTCAAAACAAAACAGAGAAGCATATGCCTTAATCCAAACCCACCACACTATATTCCCAAACTACTGAGTTCTTGATTTAACAAGTCAATGAGACACTTGAACCAAAGACATTGTTCTACTACTCAACACAAGTCAAAGACTTTGTGTCTCAAATTCGTTAATATAATTTAACAACACAAGAATCATCAAATAATCGACGAATCTGTACCTGGAGGTTGTTACCCTTGATATGCTCCCACACTTTCTTCACGGCGGTGGCACGAGAGAGTTCGCTTTCTCCGGTGAAGCTAGCCAGCGTCTTCGAGACTGGAACAGTCTTTAGTATCCCTTTTCCTTCTTTACCAGCTGTAACGCCGGTAGCCGCTGCATTATTCGTCGCCTTCGCCATCAGTGTCCGGCATCCGCTGAAAACCCTAGAAAATGCCGTCATCGCTTCTTCGTTTTCCGACAACTAAAACCCTAGGAGAGCAGACCAATGAAGAAAAGAGACAGAGGCTTATGTAATTAATTTAACAAGGAATTAACTAAATCGTTATGGGCCTTTATTAAACTTAATATATATGGGCCATACAGGGCTTTAATAAAAATTGCGGGAATCAGAGGTTGTTTTATAGAAAAGAATGTAAAATGTAAGAATTAATGTTACAATTTTTTTAAAGTTGATGAATCGGCGTTCTTTACCCGTTGCATTTCAGTCTTTAGATGTTCCTCTGCAACATCACCGCAAATAGCTTATGTTTGAACTTAGTTTGGTCGGAAACTAGTAAAGGAGACGAAATTTATCAGTGGGTTAGTTTGAAGATATTTTATTAGATCGGAAAATTTAATCGGTTACAAATAAGGAAACGAACATAGAAAATAGGCGGGTGCTCGGAGAGCTAGCCGAAAAAGTACAAGTCGGCGAGAATACAAAAGAGTAAAATCCTAGTTTCTAACCGCTAAGTGTGTGTGTCAATATTCAGATTCCCTTATTGTTGGCATCCCCTTCCCTTATATAGTAAAAGCTCTTCATGTCTTGTCCTCGGTTGTTTCGTCCTAATGGGCATTATCTTAAAAGGCCGAGCAGCCGGACCGCGTGACCCCTCCTCGAGTCGAGCTGTTTGTGGAGCTGAGTAAAAGGATCTTGAGCCGTAGTCGTACCCTTAATCGGGGGCTGTTTGATCGACCCAACAGCTCAGGCCGGCTTAGCGGACTAAATCCTATGTTTTATAGGCCTTTTGGAGGGATGTAATCATTCTCCTACAATAAGTTTGTTGGGGTCAAAAACGGTAATCTCAAAATCAATGCCCATGATTGCTAAGCTATCCTTTAAAGAAGCTCGACATGAAATAACTTTGGAAAAATCTTGAGGGATAAGTTTCAGAGTACACAAGGATACAAACATCATGGAAAAGCCAAGACCATCCTAGTCTTGTAGCCCATGAGCGACGAGACCATCCTCAAAGTCTCGTCGCCCATGGGGAACGAGACACATTCAACGTCAGCATCAAGTCTTCTCGCCCGTGGGAGACGAGACATACACTGCATCTCGTCGCCAATGGTACACGAAACCATCTCCTCCTCATTAACCTCACCTTCGGGTCCTAGCCAAACTGCTTCTTGTTTCGTCTTGATTTGAGTTTCCGTTGAAGTTTTGCGGTAAAAACAGCAGGACTTATATTCTCATAAAAAAATCAAATCGATCGTATAAAACGTTAATGGTTAACTTAACACCATTATTATCTTAACTATATGATCTGTTTTATTATTTCGCGGAACCAATTGTACAGAAACCAACTTCTTATGAAACGTGATTTCTCCAAAAGAAATCGTAAAAAAAAATAAGTCACAAAATGGCTCAAAATGGTTTAACACGCGACAAAAGGCCGCTTACGATTTTCAGACGAGAATGAGCCCAACAATATTAACGGTCTGCCTCATTTCTGCAAAAAATAAATGGAAAATTCCAGATAATCATGAAAGATAAGAAAGATTTCTGCAAGAAAATAAAATCAAATCGGGAGCAGAAAAGGAAAGACGACCGACCTAGAAGGTAAATATAAAGAGAGCCAAGTCGAAGATAAAATGGATCCGAAATTAGATATAGGGAAATTATTTTTAGCTATAAAAGAACTTAAGACCTAGGTGGCTAGACTTACGACCGACTGTATTTCGTTTTGGTCGAGTAGAAGTAATTTGGGAGTGCATCTACTCGTTTTTTTTTGTTATAGTTGGACCGATTAAGGCTGCCTACATACCCCGAGAAAGATCAAGCCAAAATTTTTATTTCGTTTTGGTAGAGTAAGAGTGATTTGGGAATGCATGTACTCGGTTTTATTTGGCGAGAAAAGGTTGCGATTTAGTATCGGGAGGTGTATCGCCTTAGTTGATGAAGGTTGGGTTTTATGTCCGTAAGATCTGCTTCCGCTCGGTCGACTGCTGGAGCTTGACCGTAGCGATCAGAAGGTCTCTTGCAACCTGTTGATCTCCTCGGAACGTGCGGATCCGACCGAGGACCCAGAGAAACTTGATGCACTGATGGTAAGTTGACAAGATGGCTTTTATTGAGTGAATCCAGAGTACACCAAAGATAACGTTGTACGAGGCCTTAACACTGATGACAGAGAACTTACCTGTTTGGGTAACACCGCATGAGTAGACCGGGAGACAGATTATGCCTAACATGACTTTGGACGCTATGTTGAAGACAATGAGGGTGCGAGAGGAAGGTTTCATGTTTCCGAGGTTGATTTCCATCTTGTTGAGGGTATCGCGAAAGATAAGATCGATTGAGCTACCGGTGTCGATCAATAATTTGGTCACTTTGAAATTTGTGATCCCAAGCTCCAAGAGGAGAGGATCATTGTGTGGTAAGTGGACACTGATGACGTCTTCAGTCGAGAAGGTGCTCTGCGGATCATCTTGGTTTTGAAGGGCCATTTATTTGTGGTCGTGATTTTGCGTCGATAGTCTTTTACTGAGCGCACTGAGTCACCTCACAAAGTAGAACCGCCTATTATGAAATTAATGTGCATGTGGCACGTGGCTCGTTTCTGTTGAAGTTGGGTTCGTAGATAGTCGGACAAGTTCTCGATAGTTGATTGGTCAATATTTCGCCCGCGTGAATTTTGCAGACGATCTAGCTTCAGTTTTTCAAGCTTCCTTCATAAATCGGAGACGTTCAGCCTGTTTAGTTTTATACGCAGATCGTCAACTTTAGAGTTAAGTTTATCGCGAAGATCCGAGACTTCAGGATCAGCAGTTTCCTTAGGGTCCGCTATGACAGCCTTTGACTTGATGCCTTCCAAGGTATCCATATAGTATTGAGTTTGTTGACATTGACTAACTTAGTCTTCGAGATTTGGATTGCGGCACGTAGGTCTTTGATCGGGGTCGTTGGTTTGTGACAGATAAGGTGGCGTCGGGAGGTTGGGACTCCTCATCCAAAGAAGTCTCTGGTTCAGCAAGGATAACCTGAACTCGCTTTCTGTTTCATGGTTGTTCTTCGTCTGGTGGCTTCCCCCTCTCGGTCTCGAGTAAAATGTTTAGATAATCTTAGGTTTGATGATAGTTTAGAGAGAATGGAAGGATGGCTTAACCAAAGAACAAGTCTAAAACATAATCATGATTAAGAGTCTAAGAGAGGATTATGAATTGTCTGGTTATTCATTAAGATCAGATTACAAATATATAGAGTATAGGTTACAAGATTTTTCAGAATCAAAGGATGAAACATGTGGTTTAAGAGAGGTGGGGGAGTGATATAGCATATTTATTACCAGTTTTAGACCATATTATAGACTCCATTTAGGGTATGTTATGTGTGTCTAGACTATGTTTTGAGGTCTTTACATGTCCAGGTATGTTTTGGAGATATATGGAGATACTTGGAGCTTTTGGAGCATTTGGAGAGGAATAATCCATAGCTGATCCTTAAAGAGAATTGAATTACGAGATTACCATCGATCGACGATACAACGTAGGCGTCGACATATGTTACATGACCAAGATCGATCGATGTTGCACGTCTGCCTTCGATCGATGTCTAGTTCGCAGACAGGCGACTTTCAAGCCCAAGTTAGAGACATGACACAAGATTACAAGATTACCCTTGGACGAGTTTTGACCTAGACTTTAGGGTTTTATATTTATACTTTATGTATTGCACCATAAAAATAAAGAGAAAGATATTGTGTGTATGTGCTAGTGTGTGCTAGTACTTGGGTGCTTAGTGTTCTAAGTGTGCTTTGAAACCCCAATATTCTATCTATGCATTTTATTCAGAAAACTATTCTTACTTCAATTATGTATGAGTAGTCATCAACTAGGTTTATGGTTTATCAATGGTACTAATGGATTAGCCAAACAATAGAATTATTAAAGTCATTATTAGATCTATTAATAGAATTGTGTTTATTGCTTGTTTTCTAGAGCAACTAACTAGAATCCTGATAATAGGATAGTTAGGGGCAAGCGAGAGCATGGTCTACTACCAGAATTTATTCTGTTGATCTAGGTTGCTAGAAACAAACGAGAGTTGATTTAGTCAATCTAGTGAACTTATCAAATTAGGTCATAACGCTTGACTCCAGAAACCATGGATCGACGGAAGATCATTGCTATCGATCGACGGTCATTCCGTGTCAACAAGCGAGAGCTGAGATATTGGATTTAGTCAATATATTAGGCGCGCATGCGAGAGCTGGTGTCTTTTATGTAAGTTTTCGAGTTCCATGATTAAATACCTTTAACTTCTATCTACTATAATCCACTTGTCTGAAACCTTAGTTCTAACATATTTCATATTTACAATACTAACATATTTCTATATTTACATTACTAGCATATTTTCATATTTACATTACTAGCATATTTTCATATTTACATTATTAGCATATTTTCATATTGCATATATACCTTCTAATAAAAAATATTTCCTTGGCTTGATTACTTGCTACCAATATATATAGTTACCTAGCTTAGCCTTTAGAAATAAGAAATCTATTGTGTGTCATTATTCTCTGTGGATTCGATTCCTAAGTACTACACCTGATCTCTCTTGACAAGAGTATTATTGTTTTGTGTGTTAGGATTAGGGTTAATTTGACAGTTGTTTGTTTAGGATATTATTACCCTATTAAAATATAAAAACACACCCACGTCATGGAGCGCCTAATTTGAATTGTAGGCAAGGAGAGCCACTCAAGTGGTATCTAGAATCTTTGACCAGATGCTGGTTACTTTCCAGCTGTTGCAACCTGTCAAGGCATATCCTCTCATCCTTTCCCATGGATGGATAAGGGTAAATACTCAAGGTATGCGCATGGTAACTCCTTCCTTTACCTGAATGATCATTTTACCATTTTATTGTCCCAACCATTCTTCTCCCATTCTTTAATCCCTTAACCCCAAATATGTACCTCAACTTAACACTCCCCCTCACGTTTGATCATGTGGAACAAGTCAAGCTTGGCATTCTATGAGATCTTCTTCATTAAAAACCTCACCAAGGAAAACCCATTGGGATAAAACCTTGATGAAGAAGAGTAAAGACCCCATAGCGAGGGGATTAGCTAAGCTTAGTAAGGTCATTGAGTCCCAACCAGATGTGGATGGACTCCATTGTCTTATGTCTTGCAGCTTTAGTAAACACATCAACTAGCCGATCCTCAATTCTAGTGTAACATGGCAGTGTGACTCCTTGTAGAATCATCTGCCTCACCTTATGGCAATGAACCTCAATATGTTTAGTCCTCTCATGGAACAACGAGTTGGAAGAAATGTGTATGGCAAATTGATTGTCACAATGCATAACCATAGGGGTGGCTTGATCAATCTCCAAGTGAGTATTCCCTTGATCCAAACCAACTCGTTTGTCAACTTCAACATTGCCTTATACTCGGCTTCTACACTAGAACATGAGACCATCTTTTGCTTCTTACTATTTCATGTAACCAGTTTTCCACCAATGAAGGTACAATAGCTAGTAGTAGATTTCTTATCATCTCTATCACCAGCCAATCCACATCACAGTAACCAACAACTTCAGTGTTCCCATTTCGCCTCATCCAGTTACCTTGATCTAGTGATCCATTTAGATACATCAAGATCATTTCCACCATGCGCCAGTGATCCATTTAGATGCATATGTTGGATCACCTGATTCACAGTAAAATATATATCATGTCGTGTAATAGTTAAGTATATTAACTTACCAACAAGCTTCCTATAGAGTTTAGGGTCATGGAATGGCTTGCTATCTTCAATCTCCCCCTCACGTGGGACCTTTGTATCCTTCTTCCAAGGGCATCTTGGCTGTCTTTCCTCCATCTTTCCATGCATCTTTCAAAAAATCAAGTGTATACTTTCTTTGGGACATGAACAATCCTTCCTTGGATCTACATATCTCAATTCCATGAAAGTATTTCATCTCTCCCAAGTCTTTGATTTCAAATACTAACTTTAGAAACTTCTTGGTCGAGTTGATGCCATTTTGATCACTTCCAGTGATAATAATATCATCAACATACACAAGGATGACAACAATACCTGAGGGAGTTGTGAGAGTGAAGAGGGTGTGATCGAGTTCAGATTTCTTAAACCCCTTACGATTCAAAGTTGTGCTTAATTTATTGTACCAAGCTCTTGGTGACTGTTTAAGGCCATAGATAGCCTTCCTTAGTCTCAAAACATTTTCCTTCTTGACCAAGTTCTCCAAACTAGGTGGAGGATACATGTAAACTTCATCTTCAAGCTCTCCTTGCAAAAATACATTCTTGACATCCATCTGCCAAAGACCCCATTTCAGGTTCACTGCCAAGGAAAACACTATTCTGATTGTGTGGAGTTTAGCCAGTGGTAAAAAAGTATCAATGTAATCTTCTCCATATGTTTGGGTGAACTCTCTTGCAACCAATCTTGTTTTCCTCCTATCCACCTTCCCATTTGCAAGATATTTGATTGTGAAGATCCATCTACTTGACACAACCTTTTTTCTTATTGGTAATTCACTCTCATGCCAAGTGTCATTCTTGATCATAACATTGACTTCATTCCATACTGATTCCCTCTATGTCTTATCCATCATAACTTCTTCATATGATTTAGGAATGTTATTTTCATCAAGACTGGTCATGAAGGCACAATGCTCTTCAGTGTACTTAGCAAATGAACACACAACTTGAGAGGGATGTTCCACAACTTGTGCATTGTAGTAAGTCCTTGTACCAAATGAGCTTGGCGCTTCCTTCCTCAATCTTGCACTTCTTCTCAAACCAGGGTGCTCCAATTCTTGTCCCTGATCATCCACATGTTCAACAACCCCATCTTTCCTTAGTATAATACCTCATGTGGGAAGAATCCATTTTGTTGGTCCATATGGTTCACCCGGCCTTGGTCGATATGTTATACTCGGCTGTCTTGGTCGATGTGGTTCACCCGACTGTCTTGGTCGATCTGATTCACCCGGGTCATCTAAATCTTATTCTTTTCCCCCAGCCTCATTTCAAGCCTCTTCCTCAGGTTCTTCTTGTTGTTTTCACTTTCACCTTGATCATGAAAGTCCACCTGACTAGGTCTAGGTTCATCCCCCTCCCTCATGGTCGAGGTGGGGTGATTGTGGTGCACCCGTCCATCTTGGAGGTTCATTCTTTGGTTCTTCAGTAACACCAATACCAAGTCCTTCTAGGATCATTCTCAGATTAACTGCTCTATCTGATTCTTGGGATAACTCTTCCAAGTCTGTCCACTTCTTTTTTTCATAGTAACCTTTTGTTTCCACAAACTTCATCTCTCTTGAAACTAACACCCTTCTACTCACTGGATCATAGAATTTATACCCCTTCTGCATAGTTGGATACCCAATAAACATAGCCTTGACACTCTTGGTTTCAAGCTTGTTTTGTAGTTCACCAGGGACTAGCACAAAACAAAAGCACCCAAACACCCGGAGATAATCCAATGGATGTTTGTATTTGTTCAAAACTTCAAATGGGCATTGGTCCTGGATAACCTTGGTGGGAATGCGGTTGATCAAGTAACTTGCAGATGCCACTGCATCACTCCATAAACGTTTTGGGACACTGGAGTAAAACATCATTGACCGAGCCACCTCCATAAGGTGTCGGTTCTTCCTTTCGGCCACACCATTTTGTTGAGGAGTGTAAGGGCAACTTGTTTGATGAAGGATTCCATGTTGAGAAAGGTGTTTTTTGAAAGCATGGCTTGTATACTCCCCACCATTATCTGATTTAAAAAATTTAAGCTTAGCATTGTAAGGGTTAGTCACATAAGTTTGAAAACTCTTAAATGCATCAAGAACCCTATCCTTAGATGGTATCAAAGTTATCTAAGTGTATTTATATTTTTTATCAATGAATGTCACAAAATACTTATAAGTATCTCTAGACAAGCAAGACGCAGTCCATACATCCAAATGAACTAAATTAAAGTATTTATTATAAGTAGTACTAGATTTTGGAAAAACAGTCTTACAATACTTGTCTAAAATACAAGCTTCACACTCATTATTTTTAAACACAACACCTGGAAACATCAAGTTCAAAGCTCTAACATGAGGATGACCTAGTCTAGCATGCCACATGGCATCATTATTCAACATAGAAGCAGAAGTAAATGAGTAGACATAATCAGGAACATGAGTAAGATCTTCTAGCATATATAAGTCTCTCGTGGTTACTCTCTTTCCAATTAGTCTCTTGCTCTCATTATCCTGAAACTTCACATCATTAGGGATAAAGATCACATTGCATTGTAATCAGAAGTACACTTCTTCACGGATATCAAATTTGAAGTGAAGTTATGCATGTAAAAGGTCCTAGATTATTTATCAAACAATTTCAGATTGCATATTCTCTTAATTGAGAACTTCTCACCATTAGCTATCATTACATGATCATGAGCTCGTTCAATATCTTTAATAAGTCTAGTATCACTAATCATGTGATGGCATGCACCAGAGTTAATTATCAAAAGTTTAGACATATTGCAAGCATTATATGAAGGGAAGTTAA
>CAJHQQ010003546.1:0-41893 GCA_905132885.1 Moricandia moricandioides
TCTACAACTAGGGATTTTTAAGTAGTCCAAAATAAAGCTTCTTATATATGTTTCATTCTCGGTTTGCAATTAGACATCAAAAGCAAGCAAATTGCCAAATCTCAAACCAGAAAAACTAGACGCTCACCTAGAGTCGGTTAAAAGTGGGAGAGACGGAAAAGAGATATAAGGAAAGAATAACATCTCTTCATCATAACTCCTACTGATAACCACCTTGCTCAACTTCAGGACGTGATTCTACACTGATATACATGCACACGTTTCCCCCCTACCAACATCAAGTCTTCCTTACATCCTGACTTTCATCTGTTTTTACATTAGAATTCAAGAAATAAAACTTGTTCAAATCTTCCAAAACAGGAAAAAACTAGATTCACTATTCGCGGTAAAAAAGTGGGCACGTAACTTCTCTCATCAAGCTTCCACATGATATTGATTCAAACCTTCGAGACTCTCCTAAGAGACACGACCCAAGCGAATATCGACAGTCCAACGAATAAATCCTATTACAATCTTGGATTCATTCCCTGGTTTAATTTTTAAACATCAAGAAGAAACATTGCCAAATCTCCAAAACAGCCGGTAACTGGATCACTTCGAGTTTTCTTTTAAAACTCGGAAAAACATCTTCATCATCATAACCTCCATATATGGATCAACTTTCAGGGCGTGATATCGCACTGATTTATGTACCATCTTGTTCTCGTTCTGTTTATGATTATTAGAAACGAAAGAGAAGAAGAACAAAAGAAGATATTAGGATCTGCAACATCTCCAATACTCTTTTGATTCTCAATCAAACCCGAATGACATCAACAAAACATTGTTCTATAAAGACGTAAACTGGAGTTCACTGTACCCCGATGTTCTTCTTAATATATAAGGTGAGCTCATAAATTCGTGATAAACTTCTTCAGTCGCTTGAATACATCACTGCATCCCTATAAGCCTTTTTGGATCTCAACTTCATGGAATCTGATTACATTATCTCTTTATTACACTTTTTCTGAACTTTATTGAATAATGAACTGATTAGGAAGAGTAGAAGATACGTTCCAAATCTAAATAAATTTTCTCCCATCCATCATCCCGTACCATTCTTTTCTTTTGATACTTGATATTGATGGAATTCCAGTTTGTCTCTATGCTTGTGTACCGTTGAGAGAAAAATTGATTCCTAAATTTCTTTCCAAATTTAGTCATTGATAACTTAGCTGGAAACTACAAAAAAAAAGCCTGGAAATCAGCTTCAGGAATAAAGTAGGGATAACTTCATTTCATCATAACTCCAATTGATATGAAATGTCAAACTTCAGAGATGATTCTCAACTGACTTTCATGAGTTCCCAAATAGAGCTTTTTAACCATATCCATCTCTGAGTTGTCTAATTCTAAAAGAGTCAACTTATTGTAGGTTAGAAACACATCGCAAGAATAATTGCCAAACATTCCTTTCCAGAAACAAGGTTAAATTCTGTAGCGAAATTAACTTCGGGCTTTCACACCATCGAGCTAGAAGACTAAGCTTTTCATTCATCAATAACTATCACATATTGATCTGCATGTCAACCTTCAGAACGGCTGATTCCAAACTGACTTTATGATCCCAAATAACGATTCCACAATCTTCATTTCATTCTGGACTTTATTTTTATCCAAAGAAGAAGAAAAGAGATTGGCTTCAAAATCTCAAATATCATGGTCGTAAACTGGAATACACTTCAGGTACCAAAGTAAGGGATACTTTTCTTCTATACAATTAACTCCAATGATATCTGATTCAATCTACAGCCGTGATTTCTACAACTGATTAATGAGAGTCCAAAAATCACGGGCCCACTTTCTTCACCTCTGTTAGATCTCATTCTGGTATCAGTCATCGAAAGAATCAAATTGTCCCAATCTCCCAAACAGGGCTTAACTCGCGATAACTTCGCGTTTAATGGACATAACTTACTTCATCATAAGATCCAATCAGTGATATTTGCATTCTACGACTGATTTATGAATCCAAAAATAAATCCTCTACATCCTTGCCTTCATTACTGGTAGTATTTATCTAGCAAATAAGTAAGAAAATGTCAAGTCTCCTCCAAAAAAAACAACGATTAACTCCACGTTGGAATTCACTCGGTTTAAAAGTGAAAACTGTGTTATTCTTTCCTCAACCCTATTAGATATATTCCCACAATTCAGTGTGTAGTATTCTTCCACTGATATTATGATCGCCAAATAAACTTACCGTATACTATTTCTTTGAGTTCGATTCGGGGTTGATAATAGAATATTCCCATTGATACAAATAGTATGCCTCCTAAAATCAAAACCCCCACCCAGGAAAACACTATGGACTTTTCAATCAAGATCACTGGAGTCATCTTTACTAATCACGAAGAAATCTTGTAGATTCTGTGGTCCAACAACACCAACTCAAACACAAATACATTATCCCCCAGCAAATCAAACCCGGTAATAGCTGAGAGATAAACTTTCCTTCCACAAGTGCCTGACAAGATCTGTTACTTATGATCTTGCAATCAAATTTAATACAATGGCTCTCATATGATGGGTGATATTGAAGAATCACGGATCGATTTTATTATGACCGTCCCAAACAATTCATAGTAACCTATCCTTCGAAGTATATCGTAGATCTTCACTAGTTATGGTTCCCTCTTGTTTATGGATAGTGAATCAAGAAGAAATTCGCCCCAAGCTCCCGTCCTCTACTAGCAACTACAGTCTTCTTGATGAATAATAATTAAAAACCCGCATGTTAATTGGAGGCAATCGAAGATATAACGAAGACCAAAGAACAAGCATGATCTGGAATTCGATAAACACAAGATCCTGATAATTTAATGTATCTGAAATAGAATCCACACCCTGGAATCCCGAATCATTTAATCAAGATCATCTAGAAGTAATATGAGGAAGAAGTCTATCCCCTGACTTAAGGATGCGCGGAGACAGCTGGACCCCATAGACAATTGACCGATGAATTTGGAGCACCGATTTTCTAGGCAATAATTTTTTCTTAATATCTAATCAAAACCAAAATGAATCAAGATGTAAGAAGCTTTATTTGGACTCATAATCAGTGGATAATCACACTGAATTTGAATCAATATCATAGGAGTTATGAGGAAGATGTTATTCAACTTTTAACCGAAGTGATTCCAGTTTAATCTGTTTGGAGATTTGACAATTTTTTCTTTATTCTAATAAAACCAGAATGAAGCAAGATGTAAGAAGATTTATTTGGATTCATAAATCAGTGTAGAATCAATATCATTGGACTTATGATGAAGAAGTTATCCCACTTTTAACCGAAGTTATCCCAGTTAACCCTGTTTGGAGATTTGACAATTTATTCTTGATACTAATAAAACCAGAATGAATCACGATGTAAGAAGCCTGATTTGGACTCATTAATCAGTGTAGAATCACCCTGTAGTTGAATCAATATCATTGGAGTTATGATGAAGAAGTTATCCCACTTTTAACCGAAGTGATTCCAGTTAACCATGTTTTGAGATTTGGCAATTTCTTCTTGATAAAAATAAAACCAGAATGAATCACGATGTAAGAATCTTGATTTGGACTCATAAATCAGTTTGGAATCACCCTGAAGTTGAATCAAGATCATATGAGTTATGATGAAGAAGTTATCTCACTTTTAACCGAAGTGATTCCAGTTTACCTTGTTTGGAGATTTGGCAATTTCTTCTTGGTTCTAATCAAACCAGAATGAATCAAGATGTAAGAAGCTCTATTTGGACTCATAAATCAGTTGAGAATCATCCTGAAGTTGAATCAATATCATTGGAGTTATGATGAAGAAGTTATCCCACTTTTAACCGAAGTGATTCCAGTTTGCCCTATTTGGAGATTTGGCAATTTCTTCGTGATACTAATAAAACAAGAATGAACCACGATGTAAGAATCTTGATTTGGACTCATAAATCAGTTTATAATCACCCTGAAGTTGAATCAAGATTATAGGAGTTAAGGTGAAGAAGTTATCACACTTTTAACCGAAGTGACTCCAGTTTACCATGTTTGGAGATTTGGCAATTTCTTCTTGATTCTAATCAAAACAGAACGAAACAAGATGTAACTCATAAATCAGTGGATAATCACCCTGAAGTTGAATCAATATCATAGGAGTTATGATGAAGATGTTATTCCGATTTTAACCGAAGTGATTCCAGTTTACCCTGTTTGGAGATTTGGCAATTTCTTCTTGATTTTAATCAAACCAGAATGAATCAAGATGTAATAAGATTTATTTGGACTCATAAATCAGTGTAGAATCATCCTGAAGTTGAATCAATATCATTGGACTTATGATGAAGAAGTTATCCCACTTTTACCGAAGTGAATCCAGTTTTTCCTGTTTGGAGATTTGACAATTTATTCTTGATTCTAATAAAAACAGAATGAATCAGGATGTAAGAAGCTTGATTTGGACTCATTAATCAGTGTAGAATCACCCTGAAGTTGAAGCAAGATCATAGGAGTTATGATGAAGAAGTTATCCCACTTTTAACCGAAGTGACTCCAGTTTATCCTGTTTGGAGATTTGGCAATTTCTTCTTGATTCTAATGAAACCAAAATGAAACCAGATGTAAGAAGCTTTTTTGGACTCATAAATCAGAATATAATCATCCTGAAGTTGAATCAATATCATTGGAGTTATGATGAAGAAGTTATCCCACTTTTAACCGAAGTGATTCCAGTTTACCCTGTTTGGAGATTTGGCAATTTCTTCTTGATTCTAATCAAACCAGAATGAATCAAGATGTAAGAAGATTGATTTGGACTCATAAATCAGTGTAGAATCATCCTGAAGTTGAATCAATATCATTGGACTTATGATGAAGAAGTTATCCCACTTTTAACTGAAGTGATTCCAGTTTGTCATGTTTGGAGATTTGGTAATTTATTCTTGATACTAATAAAAAAAGAATGAATCACCATGTAAGAAGCTTGACTTGGAATCATTAATCAGTTTAAAATCACCCTGAAGTTAAATCAAGAGCATAGGAGTTATGATGAAGAAGTTATCCCACT
Organism: Moricandia moricandioides; assembly: GCA_905132885.1. Lineage (NCBI taxonomy): Eukaryota > Viridiplantae > Streptophyta > Magnoliopsida > Brassicales > Brassicaceae > Moricandia > Moricandia moricandioides. The sequence goes on from CAJHQQ010003546.1 coordinate 5,078, forward strand.
TTTAACCGAAGTAACTCCAGTTTACCATGTTTGGAGATTTGGCAATTTCTTCTTGATTCTAATCAAACCAGAATGAGTCAAGATGTAAGAATCTTTTTTTGGACTCATAAATCAGTATAGAATCATCCTGAAGTTGAATCAATATCATTAGAGTTATGATGAAGAAGTTATCCCACATTTAACCGAAGTGATTCCAGTTTGCCCTGTTTGGAGAGTTGGCAATTTCTTCTTGATACTAATAAAACCATAATGAATCAAGATATAAGAAGCTTGATTTGGACTCATAAATCAGTGTAGAATCACCCTGAAGTTTAATCAAGATCATAGGAGTTATGGTGAAGAAGTTATCCCACTTTTAACCGAAGTGACTCCAGTTTACCATGTTTGGAGATTTGGCAATTTCTTCTTGATTCTAATCAAACCAGAATGAATCAAGATGTAAGAAGCTTTATTTGGACTCATAAATCAGTGGATAATCACACTGAAGTTGAATCAATATCATAGGAGTTATGATGAAGATGTTATTCCACTTTTAACCGAAGTGATTCCAGTTTACCCTGTTTGGAGATTTGGCAATTTCTTCTTGATTCTAATCAAACCAGAATGAATCAAGATGTAAGAAGATTGATTTGGACTCATAAATCAGTGTAGAATCATCCTGAAGTTGAATCAATATCATTGGACTTATGATGAAGAAGTTATCCCACTTTTAACCGAAGTGATCCCAGTTAACCCTGTTTGGAGATTTGGCAATTTATTCTTGATACTAATAAAACCAGAATGAATCACGATGTAAGAAGCCTGATTTGGACTCATTAATCAGTGTAGAATCACCCTGTAGTTGAATCAATATCATTGGAGTTATGATGAAGAAGTTATCCCACTTTTAACCGAAGTGATTCCAGTTAACCATGTTTTGGAGATTTGGCAATTTCTTCTTGATAAAAATAAAACCAGAATGAATCACGATGTAAGAATCTTGATTTGGACTCATAAATCAGTTTGGAATCACCCTGAAGTTGAATCAAGATCATATGAGTTATGATGAAGAAGTTATCTCACTTTTAACCGAAGTGATTCCAGTTTACCTTGTTTGGAGATTTGGCAATTTCTTCTTGGTTCTAATCAAACCAGAATGAATCAAGATGTAAGAAGCTCTATTTGGACTCATAAATCAGTTGAGAATCATCCTGAAGTTGAATCAATATCATTGGAGTTATGATGAAGAAGTTATCCCACTTTTAACCGAAGTGATTCCAGTTTGCCCTATTTGGAGATTTGGCAATTTCTTCGTGATACTAATAAAACAAGAATGAACCACGATGTAAGAAGCTTGATTTGGACTCATAAATCAGTTTATAATCACCCTGAAGTTGAATCAAGATCATAGGAGTTAAGGTGAAGAAGTTATCACACTTTTAACCGAAGTGACTCCAGTTTACCATGTTTGGAGATTTGGCAATTTCTTCTTGATTCTAATCAAACCAGAACGAAACAAGATGTAAGAAGCGTTATTTGGACTCATAAATCAGTGGATAATCACCCTGAAGTTGAATCAATATCATAGGAGTTATGATGAAGATGTTATTCCGATTTTAACCGAAGTGATTCCAGTTTACCCTGTTTGGAGATTTGGCAATTTCTTCTTGATTCTAATCAAACCAGAATGAATCAAGATGTAAGAAGATTTATTTGGACTCATAAATCAGTGTAGAATCATCCTGAAGTTGAATCAATATCATTGGACTTATGATGAAGAAGTTATCCCACTTTTAACCGAAGTGATTCCAGTTTTTCCTGTTTGGAGATTTGACAATTTATTCTTGATTCTAATAAAAACAGAATGAATCACGATGTAAGAAGCTTGATTTGGACTCATTAATCAGTGTAGAATCACCCTGAAGTTGAAGCAAGATCATAGGAGTTATGATGAAGAAGTTATCCCACTTTTAACCGAAGTGACTCCAGTTTATCCTGTTTGAAGATTTGGCAATTTCTTCTTGATTCTAATCAAACCAGAATGAAACAAGATGTAAGAAGCTTTATTTGGACTCATAAATCAGAATAGAATCATCCTGAAGTTGAATCAATATCATTGGAGTTATGATGAAGAAGTTATCCCACTTTTAACCGAAGTGATTCCAGTTTACCCTGTTTGGAGATTTGGCAATTTCTTTTGATTCTAATCAAACCAGAATGAATCAAGATGTAAGAATCTTTATTTGGACTCATAAATCAGTGTAGAATCATCCTGAAGTTGAATCAATATCATTGGACTTATGATGAAGAAGTTATCCCACTTTTAACTGAAGTGATTCCAGTTTGTCCTGTTTGGAGATTTGGCAATTTATTCTTGATACTAATAAAAAAAGAATGAATCACCATGTAAGAAGCTTGATTTGGACTCATTAATCAGTTTAGAATCACCCTGAAGTTAAATCAAGAGCATAGGAGTTATGATGAAGAAGTTATCCCACTTTTAACCGAAGTAACTCCAGTTTACCATGTTTGGAGATTTGGCAATTTCTTCTTGATTCTAATCAAACCAGAATGAATCAAGATGTAAGAATCTTTATTTGGACTCATAAATCAGTATAGAATCATCCTGAAGTTGAATCAATATCATTGGAGTTATGATGAAGAAGTTATCCCACTTTTAACCGAAGTGATTCCAGTTTGCCCTGTTTGGAGAGTTGGCAATTTCTTCTTGATACTAATAAAACCATAATGAATCAAGATGTAAGAAGCTTGATTTGGACTCATAAATCAGTGTAGAATCACCCTGAAGTTTAATCAAGATCATAGGAGTTATGGTGAAGAAGTTATCCCACTTTTAACCGAAGTGACTCCAGTTTACCATGTTTGGAGATTTGGCAATTTCTTCTTGATTCTAATCAAACCAGAATGAATCAAGATGTAAGAAGCTTTATTTGGACTCATAAATCAGTGGATAATCACACTGAAGTTGAATCAATATCATAGGAGTTATGATGAAGATGTTATTCGACTTTTAACCGAAGTGATTCCAGTTTACCCTGTTTGGAGATTTGGCAATTTCTTCTTTATTCTAATCAAACCAGAATGAATCAAGATGTAAGAAGATTGATTTGGACTCATAAATCAGTGTAGAATCATCCTGAAGTTGAATCAATATCATTGGACTTATGATGAAGAAGTTATCCCACTTTTAACCGAAGTGATCCCAGTTAACCCTGTTTGGAGATTTGGCAATTTATTCTTGATACTAATAAAACCAGAATGAATCACGATGTAAGAAGCCTGATTTGGACTCATTAATCAGTGTAGAATCACCCTGTAGTTGAATCAATATCATTGGAGTTATGATGAAGAAGTTATCCCACTTTTAACCGAAGTGATTCCAGTTAACCATGTTTGGAGATTTGGCAATTTCTTCTTGATAAAAATAAAACCAGAATGAATCACGATGTAAGAATCTTGATTTGGACTCATAAATCAGTTTGGAATCACCCTGAAGCTGACTCAAGATCATATGAGTTATGATGAATAAGTTATCTCACTTTTAACCGAAGTGATTCCAGTTTACCTTGTTTGGAGATTTGGCAATTTCTTCTTGGTTCTAATCAAACCAGAATGAATCAAGATGTAAGAAGCTCTATTTGGACTCATAAATCAGTTGAGAATCATCCTGAAGTTGAATCAATATCATTGGAGTTATGATGAAGAAGTTATCCCACTTTTAACCGAAGTGATTCCAGTTTTTCCTGTTTGTAGATTTGACAATTTATTCTTGATTCTAATAAAACCAGAATGAATCACGATGTAAGAAGCTTGATTTGGACTCATTAATCAGTGTAGAATCACCCTGAAGTTGAAGCAAGATCATAGGAGTTATGATGAAGAAGTTATCCCACTTTTAACTGAAGTGACTCCAGTTTATCATGTTTGGAGATTTGGCAATTTCTTCTTGATTCTAATCAAACAAGAATGAATCAAGATGTAAGAAGCTTTATTTGGACTCATAAATAAGTGGAGAAGCATCCTGAAGTTGAATCAATATCATAGGAGTTATGATGAAGAAGTTATTCCACTTTTAACTGAAGTGATTCCAGTTTGCCCTGTTTGGAGATTTGGCAATTTATTCTTGATTCTAATAAAACCAGAATGAATCAAGATGTAAGAAGATTGATTTGGACTCATAAATCAGTGTAGAATCATCCTGAAGTTGAATCAATATCATTGGAGTTATGATGAAGAAGTTATCCCACTTTTAACCGAAGTGATTCCAGTTTGCCCTATTTGGAGATTTGGCATTTTCTTCGTGATACTAATAAAAGAAGTATGAACCACGATGAAAGAAGCTTGATTTGGACTCATAAATCAGTTTATAATCACCCTGAAGTTGAATCAAGATTATAGGAGTTAAGGTGAAGAAGTTATCACACTTTTAACCGAAGTGACTCCAGTTTACCATGTTTGGAGATTTGGCAATTTCTTCTTGATTCTAATCAAACCAGAACGAAACAAGATGTATGAAGCGTTATTTGGACTCATAAATCACTGGATAATCACCCTGAAGTTGAATCAATATCATAGGAGTTATGATGAAGATGTTATTCCGATTTTAACCGAAGTGATTCCAGTTTACCCTGTTTGGAGATTTGGCAATTTCTTCTTGATTCTAATCAAACCAGAATGAATCAAAATGTAAGAAGATTTATTTGGACTCATAAATCAGTGTAGAATCATCCTGAAGTTGAATCAATATCATTGGACTTATGATGAAGAAGTTATCCCACTTTTAACCGAAGTGATTCCAGTTTTCCTGTTTGGAGATTTGACAATTTATTCTTGATTCTAATAAAACCAGAATGAATCACGATGTAAGAAGCTTGATTTGGACTCATTAATCAGTGTAGAATCACCCTGAAGTTGAAGCAAGATCATAGGAGTTATGATGAAGAAGTTATCTCACTTTTAACCGAAGTGACTCCAGTTTTTCCTGTTTGAAGATTTGGCAATTTCTTCTTGATTCTAATCAAACCAGAATGAAACAAGATGTAAGAAGCTTTATTTGGACTCATAAATCAGAATAGAATCATCCTGAAGTTGAATCAATATCATTGGAGTTATGATGAAGAAGTTATCCCACTTTTAACCGAAGTGATTCCAGTTTACCCTGTTTGGAGATTTGGCAATTTCTTTTGATTCTAATCAAACCAGAATGAATCAAGATGTAAGAATCTTTATTTGGACTCATAAATCAGTGTAGAATCATTCTGAAGTTGAATCAATATCATTGGACTTATGATGAAGAAGTTATCCCACTTTTAACTGAAGTGATTCCAGTTTGTCATGTTTGGAGATTTGGTAATTTATTCTTGATACTAATAAAAAAAGAATGAATCACCATGTAAGAAGCTTTATTTGGACTCATTAATCAGTTTAGAATCACCCTGAAGTTAAATCAAGAGCATAGGAGTTATGATGAAGAAGTTATCCCACTTTTAACCGAAGTAACCCCAGTTTACCATGTTTGGAGATTTGACAATTTCTTCTTGATTTTAATCAAACCAGAATGAATCAAGATGTAAGAATCTTTATTTGGACTCATAAATCAGTATAGAATCATCCTGAAGTTGAATCAATATCATTGGAGTTATGATGAAGAAGTTATCCCACATTTAACCGAAGTGATTCCAGTTTGCCCTGTTTGGAGAGTTGGCAATTTCTTCTTGATACTAATAAAACCATAATGAATCAAGATATAAGAAGCTTGATTTGGACTCATAAATCAGTGTAGAATCACCCTGAAGTTTAATCAAGATCATAGGAGTTATGGTGAAGAAGTTATCCCACTTTTAACCGAAGTGACTCCAGTTTACCATGTTTGGAGATTTGGCAATTTCTTCTTGATTCTAATCAAACCAAAATGAATCAAGATGTAAGAAGCTTTATTTGGACTCATAAATCAGTGGATAATCACACTGAAGTTGAATCAATATCATAGGAGTTATGAGGAAGATGTTATTCGACTTTTAACCGAAGTGATTCCAGTTTAACCTGTTTGGAGATTTGGCAATTTCTTCTTTATTCTAATCAAACCAGAATGAATCAAGATGTAAGAAGATTTATTTGGACTCATAAATCAGTGTAGAATCAATATCATTGGACTTATGATGAAGAAGTTATCCCACTTTTAACCGAAGTGATCCCAGTTAACCCTGTTTGGAGATTTGGCAATTTATTCTTGATACTAATAAAACCAGAATGAATCACGATGTAAGAAGCCTGATTTGGACTCATTAATCAGTGTAGAATCACCCTGTAGTTGAATCAATATCATTGGAGTTATGATGAAGAAGTTATCCCACTTTTAACCGAAGTGATTCCAGTTAACCATGTTTGGAGATTTGGCAATTTCTTCTTGATAAAAATAAAACCAGAATGAATCACGATGTAAGAATCTTGATTTGGACTCATAAATCAGTTTGGAATCACCCTGAAGTTGAATCAAGATCATATGAGTTATGATGAAGAAGTTATCTCACTTTTAACCGAAGTGATTCCAGTTTACCTTGTTTGGAGATTTAGCAATTTCTTCTTGGTTCTAATCAAACCAGAATGAATCAAGATGTAAGAAGCTCTATTTGGACTCATAAATCAGTTGAGAATCATCCTGAAGTTGAATCAATATCATTGGAGTTATGATGAAGAAGTTATCCCACTTTTAACCGAAGTGATTCCAGTTTGCCCTATTTGGAGATTTGGCAATTTCTTCGTGATACTAATAAAACAAGAATGAACCACGATGTAAGAAGCTTGATTTGGACTCATAAATCAGTTTATAATCACCCTGAAGTTGAATCAAGATTATAGGAGTTAAGGTGAAGAAGTTATCCCACTTTTAACCGAAGTGACTCTAGTTTACCATGTTTGGAGATTTGGCAATTTCTTCTTGATTCTAATCAAACCAGAACGAAAAAAGATGTAAGAAGCGTTATTTGGACTCATAAATCAGTGGATAATCACCCTGAAGTTGAATCAATATCATAGGAGTTATGATGAAGATGTTATTCCGATTTTAACCGAAGTGATTCCAGTTTACCCTGTTTGGAGATTTGGCAATTTCTTCTTGATTCTAATCAAACAAGAATGAATCAAGATGTAAGAAGCTTTATTTGGACTCATAAATAAGTGGAGAAGCATCCTGAAGTTGAATCAATATCATAGGAGTTATGATGAAGAAGTTATTCCACTTTTAACTGAAGTGATTCCAGTTTGCCCTGTTTGGAGATTTGGCAATTTATTCTTGATTCTAATAAAACCAGAATGAATCAAGATGTAAGAAGATTGATTTGGACTCATTAATCAGTGTAGAATCACCCTGAAGTTGAAGCAAGATCATAGGAGTTATGATGAAGAAGTTATCCCACTTTTAACTAAAGTGACTCCAGTTTATCATGTTTGGAGATTTGACAATTTCTTCTTGATTGTAATCAAACCAGAATGAATCAAGATGTAAGAAGTTTTATTTGGACTCATAAATCAGTAGAGAATCATCCTGAAGTTTAATCAATATCATTGGAGTTATGATGAAGAAGTCATCCCACTTTTAACCGAAGTGATTCCAGTTTGCCCTATTTGGAGATTTGACAATTTCTTCTTGATACTAATAAAACCAGAATGAATCACGATGTAAGAATCTTGATTTGGAATCATAAATTAGTGTAGAACCACCCTGAAGTTGAAGTAAGATCATAGGAGTTATGATGAGAAGTTATCCCACTTTTAACCAAAGTGCTCCAGTTTATCCTGTTTGGAGATTTGGCAATTTCTTCTTGATTCTAATGAAACCAAAATGAAACCAGATGTAAGAAGCTTTTTTGGACTCATAAATCAGAATATAATCATCCTGAAGTTGAATCAATATCATTGGAGTTATGATGAAGAAGTTATCCCACTTTTAACCGAAGTGATTCCAGTTTACCCTGTTTGGAGATTTGGCAATTTCTTTTGATTCTAATCAAACCAGAATGAATCAAGATGTAAGAATCGTTATTTGGACTCATAAATCAGTGTAGATTCATCCTGAAGTTGAATCAATATCATTGGACTTATGATGAAGAAGTTATCCCACTTTTATCTGAAGTGATTCCAGTTTGTCCTGTTTGGAGATTTGGCAATTTATTCTTGATACTAATAAAAAAAGAATGAATCACCATGTAAGAAGCTAGATTTGGACTCATTAATCAGTTTAGAATCACCCTGAAGTTAAATCAAGAACATAGGAGTTATGATGAAGAAGTTATCCCACTTTTAACCGAAGTAACTCCAGTTTACCATGTTTGGAGATTTGGTAATTTCTTCTTGATTCTAATCAAACCAGAATGAATCAAGATGTAAGAAGCTTTATTTGGACTCATAAATCAGTATAGAATCATCCTGAAGTTGAATCAATATCATTGGAGTTATGATGAAGAAGTTATCCCACATTTAACCGAAGTGATTCCAGTTTGCCCTGTTTGGAGAGTTGACAATTTCTTCTTGATACTAATAAAACCATAATGAATCAAGATATAAGAAGCTTGATTTGTACTCATAAATCAGTGTAGAATCACCCTGAAGTTTAATCAAGATCATAGGAGTTATGGTGAAGAAGTTATCCCACTTTTAACCGAAGTGACTCCAGTTTACCATGTTTGGAGATTTGACAATTTCTTCTTGATTCTAATCAAACCAGAATAAATCAAGATGTAAGAAGCTTTATTTGGACTCCTAAATCAGTGGATAATCACACTGACGTTGAATCAATATCATAGGAGTTATGATGAAGATGTTATTCGACTTTTAATCGAAGTGATTCCAGTTTACCCTGTTTGGAGATTTGGCAATTTCTTCTTTATTCTAATGAAACCAGAATGAATGAAGATGTAATAAGATTTATTTTGACTCATAAATCAGTGTAGAATCAATACCATTGGACTTATGATGACGAAGTTATCCCACTTTTAACCGAAGTGATCCCAGTTAACCCTGTTTGGAGATTTGGCAATTTATTCTTGATACTAATAAAACCAGAATGAATCACGATGTAAGAAGCCTGATTTGGAATCATTAATCAGTGAAGAATCACCTTATAGTTGAATCAATATCATTGGAGTTATGATGATGAAGTTATCCCACTTTTAACCGAAGTGATTCCAGTTAACCATGTTTGGAGATTCGGCAATTTATTCTTGATAAAAATAAAACCAGAATGAATAACGATGTAAGAATCTTGATTTGGACTCATAAATCAGTTTGGAATCACCCTGAAGCTGACTCAAGATCATATGAGTTATGATGAATAAGTTATCTCACTTTTAACCGAAGTGATTCCAGTTTACCTTGTTTGGAGATTTGGCAATTTCTTCTTGGTTCTAATCAAACCAGAATGAATCAAGATGTAAGAAGCTCCATTTGGACTCATAAATCAGTTGAGAATCATCCTGAATTTGAATCAATATCATTGGAGTTATGATGAAGAAGTTATCCCACTTTTAACCGAAGTGATTCCAGTTTGCCCTATTTGGAGATTTGGCAATTTCTTCGTGATACTAATAAAACAAGAATGAACCACGATGTAAGAAGCTTTATTTGGACTCATAAATCAGTTTATAATCACTCTGATGTTGAATCAAGATTATAGGAGCTAAGGTGAAGAAGTTATCACACCTTTAACCGAAGTGACTCCAGTTTACCATGTTTGGAGATTTGGCAATTTCTTCTTGATTCTAATCAAACCAGAGCGAAAAAAGATGTAAGAAGTGTTATTTGGACTCATAAATCAGTGGATAATCACCCTGAAGTTGAATCAATATCATAGGAGTTATGATGAAGATGTTATTCTGATTTTAACTGAAGTGATTCCAGTTTACCCTGTTTGGAGATTTGGCAATTTCTTCTTGATTCTAATCAAACCAGAATGAATCAAGATGTAAGGAGATTGATTTGGACTCATAAATCAGTGTAGAATCATCCTGAATTTGAATCAGTATCATTGGACTTGTGATGAAGAAGTTATCCCACTTTTAACCGAAGTGATTCCATTTTTTCTGTTTGGAGATTTGACAATTTATTATTGATTCTAATAAAACCAGAATGAATCACGATGTAAGAAGCTTGATTTGGACTCATTAATCAGTGTAGAATCACCCTGAATTTGAAGCAAGATCATAGGAGTTATGATGAAGAAGTTATCCCACTTTTAACCGAAGTGACTCCAGTTTATCTTGTTTGGAGATTTGGTAATTTCTTCTTGATTATAATCAAACCAGAATGAAACAAGATGTAAGAAGCTTTATTTGGACTCATAAATCAGAATAGAATCATCCTGAAGTTCAATCAATATCATTGGAGTTATGATGAAGAAGTTATCCCACTTTTAACCGAAGTGATTCCAGTTTACCCTGTTTGGATATTGACAAGTTCTTCTTGATTCTAATCAAAAAAAAATGAATCAAGATGTAAGAAGCTTTATTTGGACTCATAAATCAGTGGATAATCACACTGAAGTTGAATCAATATCATAGGAGTTATGATGAAGATGTTATTCTGATTTTAGCCGAAGTGATTCCAGTTTACCATGTTTGGAGATTTGGCAATTTCTTCTTGATTCTAATCAAACCAGAATGAATCAAGATGTAAGAAGATTTATTTGGACTCATAAATCAGTGTAGAACCATCCTGAAGTTGAATCAATATCATTGGACTTATGATGAAGAAGTTATCCCACTTTTAACCGAAGTGATCCCAGTTTTTCCTGTTTGGAGATTTGACAATTTATTCTTGATACTAATAAAACCAGAATGAATCACGATGTAAGAAGCCTGATTTGGAATCATTAATCAGTGTAGAATCACCCTGTAGTTGAATCAATATCATTGGAGTTATGATGAAGAAGTTATCCCACTTTTAACCGAAGTGATTCCAGTTAACCCTGTTTAGAGATTTGGAAATTTCTTCTTGATACAAATAAAACCAGAATGAATCACGATGTAAGAATATTGATTTGGAATCATAAATCTGTTTGGAATCACCCTGAAGTTGAATCAAGATCATAGGAGTTATGATGAAGAAGTTATCTCACTTTTAACCGAAGTGATTCTAGTTTACCCTTTTTGGAGATTTGGCAATTTTTTCTTGGTTCTAATCAAACCAGAATGAATCAAAATGTAAGAATCTCTATTTGGACTCATAAATCAGTTGAGAATCATCCTGAAGTTGAATCAATATCATTGGAGTTATGATGAAGAAGTTATCCCACTTTTAACCGAAGTGATTCCAGTTTGCCCTATTTGGAGATTTGGCAATTTCTTCGTGATACTAATAAAAAAAGAATGAACCACGATGTAAGAAGCTTGATTTGGACTCATAAATCAGTTTATAATCACCCTGAAGTTGAATCAAGATCATAGGAGTTATGGTGATGAAGTTATCCCACTTTTAACCGAAGTGACTCCAGTTTACCATGTTTGGAGATTTGGCAATTTCTTCTTGATTCTAATCAAACCAGAACGAATCAAGATGTAAGAAATTTTATTTGGACTCATAAATCAGTGGATAATCACCATGAAGTTGAATCAATATCATAGGAATTATGATGAAGATGTTATTCCGATTTTAACCGAAGTGATTCCAGTTTACCCTGTTTGGAGATTTGGCAAGTTATTCTTGATTCTAGTCAAACCAGAATTAATCAAGATGTAAGAAGATTTATTTAGACTCATAAATCAGTGTAGAATCATCCTGAAGTTGAATCAATATCATTGGACTTATGATGAAGAAGTTATCCCACTTTTAACCGAAGTGATTCCAGTTTTCCATGTTTGGAGATTTGGCAATTTATTCTTGATACGAATAAACCCAGAATGAATCACGATGTAAGAAGCTTGATTTGGACTCATTAATCAGTGTAGAATCACCCTGAAGTTGAAGCAAGATCATAGGAGTTATGATGAAGAAGTTATCCCACTTTTAACTGAAGTGACTCCAGTTTATCATGTTTGGAGATTTGGCAATTTCTTCTTGATTCTAATCAAACAAGAATGAATCAAGATGCAAGAAGCTTTATTTGGACTCATAAATCAGTAGAGAATCATCCTGAAGTTTAATCAATATCATTGGAGTTATGATGAAGAAGTCATCCCACTTTTAACCGAAGTGATTCCAGTTTGCCCTATTTGGAGATTTGGTAATTTCTTCTTGATACTAATAAAACCAGAATGAATCACGATGTAAGAAGCTTGATTTGGAATCATAAATTAGTGTAGAACCACCCTGAAGTTGAAGTAAGATCATAGGAGTTATGATGAAGAAGTTATCCCCCTTTTAACCGAAGTGACTCCAGTTTATCCTGTTTGGAGATTTGGCAATTTCTTCTTGATTCTAATCAAATCAGAATGAATCAAGAAGTAAGAAGCTCTATTTGGACTCTAAAATAAGTGGAGAATCATCCTGAATTTAAATCAATATCATTGGGCTTATGATGAAGAAGTTATCTCACTTTTAACCGAAGTGATTCCAGTTTACCCTGTTTGGAGATTTGGCAATTTCTTCTTGATTATAATCAAACCAGAATGAATCAAGATGTAAGAATCTTTATTTGGACTCATAAATCAGTGTAGAATCATGCTGAAGTTGAATCAATATCATTGGACTTATGATGAAGAAGTTATCCCACTTTTAACTGAAGTGATTCCAGTTTGCCCTGTTTGGAGATTTGACAATTTATTCTTATTCTAATAAAACCAGAATGAATCACGATGTAAGAAGCTTGATTTGGACTCATAAATCAGTTTAGAATCACCCTGAAGTTGAATCAAGATCATAGGAGTTATGGTGAAGAAGTTATCCCACTTTTAATTGAAGTTAATAAAATGAGAGATTAAGAGAGAGTTTATTGCTGGAGAATGAAGAACATGAAGAACAAGAGAGAGAGAATGAGGGATTTCGACATTAGAGAGGGAGAAGGAGAGAAAAATATTTTCCTTAATTTATTTCTGGTTGCATACAATTATATTTAAAGACACAGAAGAAAGAGAGAGGAAATCAACAGCACACTGGATAAAAGACTACACTGGATAAAAGACTGTATTCTGACTGGATAAAAGACTGTCTTCTGACCCAACAGCTCTTTTGGCAGTAGATCTGGATTTGAATTCGAACTTGACCATGACAGCTGGTTAACTCAACCCCACTTGTCTTCCCAAGCTTCTTTAGGTTAAGTTAGGCGACTCTGCCTTACCTTATAAGTTTTATAACGTTACTTTATAAGTCTGTGCAGACCAAGTGACTTTGAAACCATCCGGATGACTCCTTCTCCTTCTTCTCTTTACTTGTTAATGATCTCACCTCCTTTTATTACTTCTTGTCAACACTCCCCCTCAAGCTTGACCATAGAGTTTGGTCAAGCTTGGAAACCATGAAACATTCCCTCATTAAAACCTTTACTTGGAAAAACCACTTGGGATAAAAACCGAACAAAAGAAAAAGTGTAGAACACTTCATGGCAAGAGGATCAGTGACAAGAGAGATCTATGAGTCCAAGCTTAGGATGAATGAACTCACAAACCTTTCTGCTAGCTGCCTTGGTGAATATGTCAGCTAGTTGATCTTCACTTCTTGTGTAGCATGGAAGGATCACTTGCTGCTCCACTGCTTGTCTCACCTTGTGGCAGTCTACTTCTATATGTTTTGTCCTCTCATGAAAGACTGAATTGGATGCAATGTGTATTGCAGTCTGGTTGTCACAATGCATAGTCATTGATGTTTCGATCTCAATCCCCAAGTCTTTTAGCAGCCCCTTGATCCATATAAGCTCACTAGTGAGTTTTCTCATTGACCTATGCTCTGCCTCAGCACGGGAACAAGACACCCCCTTCTACTTCTTGCTCTTCCATGTGACCAGGTTCCCTCCAATGAAGGTGCAGTAACCTGTGGTTCATCTCCCATCAACTCTGTCTCCAGCCCAATCAGCATCACAATATCCAACAACCTCAGTGCTTTTGTTGCAAGCCATCCATACTCCTTGACCAGGCGCCTCTCTTAGGTACCTCAAGATTCTCTCCACCATGTTCCAGTGATGTATCTTAGTGGCTTGCATATGCTGGCTCACTTGATTTACAGCAAAACACACATCCGGCCGAGTGATAGTGATGTATATGAGCTTTCCAACCATTCTTCTATACTTTTTGACATCAGTAAAGAGAGTGATATCATACTCCCCCTCTCGCAACACCTTCTAGCCTTCTTCCAATGGTGTCTTGGCCTGTCTACTCCCAAGGTCTCCTGCCTCATTTAAAATATCAAGTGTGTACTTCCTTTAGGATAAGAAGATTCCCTCCTTGGAGCGGCACAATTCAATCCCTAGGAAGTACTTCAACTCTCCCAAATCCTTAATATCAAAGGCAGTTTTAAGAAAGGCTTTAATTGAGGAGATACCTTCCTGGTTGCTACCAGAGATGATGATATCATACCCATACACCAAGATGACTACAATGCCTTTGTTGCTGGTCAGTGTGAATAGAGAGTGGTCAGCTTGAGACTTCACAAAACCTCTCCCATTGATCCTTGTGCTCCTTCTTAAAGGGTGTATCTGCTCAGGTTCTGCTTCATTTCCATTGTCTGGCTCCTCCACTTGAATCTCAGTGTCGGATTCTGGTTGTATCTCATCTTGATCATGAACTACTGAGTTTTCTTCAGGTTGAGCTGGCGAAGGCTGCTCATCATTTCCATTACCCCCCTCATGATCAGGATGAGGGACTCCAACATCTTCTACTGATTATCTCATCCTGGTTGGTCCTTGCTGTGGAATACATTGATGTAGGGGCCATAGCACTTCCTCCACCATTGTTGTTAGAGCACATTGAGCTTGGACTCACTGATTCAGTTCCATCAGTTGAGAGGTGGGCTCTTGCATCCTGAAAGCGTGGCTCCTTAAACTTGTTTGGCCTAAGGTGAGGGTGGAGAATCCAACACCTGTCTTTCATGTGGCCTTTTTTCTTGCAATGGTCACAGATCAAGGCCTTCCTATCATCTTGCTTGTAAGCTGCCTTGTTTGCCACTGCTTCCTCTGCTTGGTGAGCCATGGTTAGGTCTCCTTTACTTCCAAATAAGCCCACTGAGCCTTCCTGCTTCTGGATTTGAGCACATACTTCATCCAGGTCAGGTAGCTTATCAGCTCACAAGATGTGCTTAATCAGGCTTCCATAAGATGGGTTGAGAGTTATTCCAGTTTACCATGTTTGGAGATTTGGTAATTTCTTCTTGATTCTAATCAAACCAGAAGGAATCAAGATGTAAGAAGCTTTATTTGGACTCAGTATAGAATCATCCTGAAGTTGAATCAATATCATTGGAGTTATGATGAAGAAGTTATCCCAGTTATAACCGAAGTGATTCCAGTTTGCTCTGTTTGGAGAGTTGGCAATTTCTTCTTGATACTAATAAAACCACAATGAATCAAGATGTAAGAAGCTTGATTTGGACTCATAAATCAGTGTAGAATCACCCTGAAGTTTAATCAAGATCATAGGAGTTATGGTGAAGAAGTTATCCCACTTTTAACCGAAGTGACTCCAGTTTACCATGTTTGGAGATTTGGCAATTTCTTCTTGATTCTAATAAAAACAGAATGAATCAATATTTAAGAAGCTTTATTTGGACTCATAAATCAGTGGATAATCACACTGAAGTTGAATCAATATCATAGGAGTTATGATGAAGATGTTATTCCACTTTTAACCGAAGTGATTCCAGTTTACCCTGTTTGGAGATTTGGCAATTTCTTCTTTCTTCTAATCAAACCAGAATGAAACAAGATGTAAGAAGATTGATTTGGACTCATAAATCAGTGTAGAATCATCCTGAAGTTGAATCAATATCATTGGACTTATGATGAAGAAGTTATCCCACTTTTAACCGAAGTGATCCCAGTTAACCCTGTTTGGAGATTTGGCAATTTATTCTTGTGTACTAATAAAACCAGAATGAATCACGATGTAAGAAGCCTGATCTGGACTCATTAATCAGTGTATAATCACCCTGTAGTTGAATCAATATCATTGGAGTTATGATGAAGAAGTTATCCCACTTTTAACCGAAGTGATTCCAGTTAACCATGTTTGGATATTTGGCAATTTCTTCTTGATAAAAATAAAACCAGAATGAATCACGATGTAAGAATCTTGATTTGGACTCATAAATCAGTTTGGAATCACCCTTAAGTTGAATCAAGATCATATGAGTTATGATGAAGAAGTTATCTCACTTTTAACCGAAGTGATTCCAGTTTACCTTGTTTGGAGATTTGGCAATTTTTCTTGGTTCTAATGAAACCAGAATGAATCAAGATTTAAGAAGCTCTATTTGGACTCATAAATCAGTTGAAAATCATCCTGAAGTTGAATCAATATCATTGGAGTTATGATGAAGAAGTTATCCTACTTTTAACCGAAGTGATTCTAGTTTGCCCTATTTGGAGATTTGGCAATTTCTTCGTGATACTAATAAAACAAGAATGAACCACGATGTAAGAAGCTTGATTTGGACTCATAAATCAGTTTATAATCACCCTGATGTTGAATCAAGATTATAGGAGCTAAGGTGAATCAATATCATTAAACTTATGATGAAGAAGTTATCCCACTTTTAACCGAAGTGATTCCAGTTTTTCCTGTTTGGAGATTTGACAATTTATTCTTGATTCCAATAAAACCAGAATGAATCACGATGTAAGAAGCTTGATTTGGACTCATTAATCAGTGTAGAATCACCCTGAAGTTGAAGCAAGATCATAGGAGTTATGATGAAGAAGTTATCCCACTTTTAACCGAAGTGACTCCAGTTTATCCTGTTTGGAGATTTGGCAATATCTTCTTGATTCTAATCAAACCAGAATGAAACAAGATGTAAGAAGCTTTATTTGGACTCATAAATCAGAATAGAATCATCCTGAAGTTCAATCAATATCATTGGAGTTATGATGAAGAAGTTATCCCACTTTTAACCGAAGTGATTCCAGTTTACCCTGTTTGGAGATTTGGCAATTTCTTCTTGATTCTAACCAAACCAGAATGAATCAAGATGTAAGAATATTTATTTGGACTCATAAATCAGTGTAGGATCATCCTGAAGTTGAATCAATATCATTGGACTTATGATGAAGAAGTTATCACACTTTTAACTGAAGTGATTCTAGTTTGCCCTGTTTGGAGATTTGGCAATTTATTCTTGATACTAATAAAATCAGAATGAATCACCATATAAGAAGCTTGATTTGTACTCATTAATCAGCTTAGAATCACCATGAAGTTAAATCAAGAGCATAGGAGTTATGATGAAGAAGTTATCCCACTTTTAACCGAAGTAACTCCAGTTTACCCTGTTTGGAGATTTGGCAATTTCTTCTTGATTCTAATCAAACAAGAATGAATAAAGATGTAGGAAGCTGTATTTGGACTCATAAATCAGTATAGAATCATCCTGAAGTTGAATCAATATCATTGGAGTTATGATGAAGAAGTTATCCCACTTTTAACCGAAGTGATTCCAGTTGGCCCTGTTTGGAGAGTTGGCAATTTCTTCTTGATACTAATAAAACCAGAATGAATCAAGATGTAAGAATCTTGATTTGGACCCATAAATCAGTGTAGAATCACCCTGAAGTTTAATCAAGATCATAGGAGTTATGGTGATGAAGTTATCCCACTTTTAACCGAAGTGACTCCAGTTTACCAAGTTTGGAGATTTGGTAATTTCTTCTTGATTCTAATCAAAGCAGAATGAGTCAAGATGTAAGAAGCTTTATTTGGACTCATAAATCAGTGGATAATCACACTGAAGTTGAATCAATATCATAGGAGTTATGATGAAGATGTTATTCTGATTTTAGCCGAAGTGATTCCAGTTTACCCTGTTTGGAGATTTGGCAATTTCTTCTTGATTCTAATCAAACCAGAATGAATCAAGATGTAAGATGATTTATTTGGACTCATAAATCAGTGTAGAATCATCCTGAAGTTGAATCAATATCATTGGACTTATGATGAAGAAGTTATCCCACTTTTAACCGAAGTGATCCTAGTTTTTCCTGTTTGGAGATTTGGCAATTTATTCTTGATACTAATAAACCCAGAATGACTCACGATATAAGAATACTGATTTAGACTCATTAATCAGTGTAGAATCACCCTGTAGTTGAATCAATATCATTGGAGTTATGATGAAGAAGTTATCCCACTTTTAACCGAAGTGATTCCAGTTAACCCTGTTTGGAGATTTGGCAATTTCTTCTTGGTTCTAATCAAACCAGAATGAATCAAAACGTAAGAAGCTCTATTTGGAATCATAAATCAGTTGAGAATCATCCTGAAGTTGAATCAATATCATTGGAGTTATGATGAAGAAGTTATCCCACTTTTAACCGAAGTGATTCCAGTTTGCCCTATTTGGAGATTTGGCAATTTTTTCGTGATACTAATAAAACAAGAATGAAACACGATGTAAGAAGCTTCATTTGGACTCATAAATCAGTTTATAATCACCCTGAAGTTGAATCAAGATCATAGGAGTTATGGTGAAGAAGTTATCCCACTTTTAACCGAAGTGACTCCAGTTTACCATGTTTGGAGATTTGATAATTTCTTCTTGATTCTAATCAAACCAGAACGAATCAAGATGTAAGAAGCTTTATTTGGACTCATAAATCAGTGGATAATCACCCTGAAGTTGAATCAATATCATAGGAGTTATGATGAAGATGTTATTCGGATTTTAACCAAAGTGATTCCAGTTTACCCTGTTTGGAGATTTGGCAAGTTCTTCTTGATTCTAGTCAAACCAGAATGAATCAAGATGTAAGAAGACTGATTTCGACTCATAAATCAGTGTAGAATCATCCTGAAGTTGAATCAATATCATTGGACTTATGATGAAGAAGTTATCCCACTTTTAACCGAAGTGATTCCAGTTTTCCATGTTTGGAGATTTGGCAATTTATTCTTGATACTAATAAAACCAGAATGAATCACGATGTAAGAAGCTTGATTTGGACTCATTAATCAGTGTAGAATCACCCTGAAGTTGAAGCAAGATCATAGGAGTTATGATGAAGAAGTTATCCCACTTTTAACTGAAGTGACTCCAGTTTATCATGTTTGGAGATTTGGCAATTTCTTCTTGATTCTAATCAAACCAGAATGAATCAAGATGTAAGAAGCTTTATTTGGACTCATAAATCAGTAGAGAATCATCCTGAAGTTTAATCAATATCATTGGAGTTATGATGAAGAAGTCATCCCACTTTTAACCGAAGTGATTCCAGTTTGCCCTATTTGGAGATTTGGCAATTTCTTCTTGCTACTAATAAAACCAGAATGAAACACGATGTAAGAAGCTTGATTTGTAATCATAAATCAGTGTAGAACCACCCTGAAGTTGAAGTAAGATCATAGGAGTTATGATGAAGAAGTTATCCCCCTTTTAACCGAAGTGACTCCAATTTATCCTGTTTGGAGATTTGGCAATTTCTTCTTGATTCTAATCAAATCAGAATGAATCAAGATGTAAGAAGCTCTATTTGGACTCATAAATAAGTGTAGAATCATCCTGAAGTTGAATCAATATCATTGGGTTTATGATGAAGAAGTTATCCCACTTTTAACCGAAGGGATTCCAGTTTACCCTGTTTGGAGATTTGGCAATTTCTTCTTGATTCTAATAAAACCAGAATGAATCAAGATGTAAGAATCTTTATTTGGACTCATAAATTAGTGTAGAATCATCCTGAAGTTGAATCAATATCATTGGACTTATGATGAAGAAGTTATCTCACTTTTAACTGAAGTGATTCCAGTTTGCCATGTTTGGAGATTTGACAATTTATTCTTGATTCTAATAAAACCAGAATGAATCATGATGTAAGAAGCTTGATTTGGACTCATAAATCAGTTTAGAATCACCCTGAAGTTGAATCAAGATCATAAGAGTTATGGTGAAGAAGTTATCCCACTTTTAACTGAAGTTAATAAAATTGGAGATTAAGAGAGAGTTTATTGCTGGCGAATGAAGAACATGAAGAACAAGAGAGAGAGAATGAGGGATTTCGACATTAGAGAGAGAGAAGGAGAGAAAAATATTTTCCTTAATTTATTTCTGGTTGCATACAATTATATTTATAGACAGAGAAGAAAGAGAGAGGAAATCAACAGCACACTGGATAAAAGACTACACTGGATAAAAGACTGTATTCTGACTGGATAAAAGACTGTCTTCTGACCCAACATCACTTTTGGCAGTAGATCTGGATTTGAATTCAAACTTGACCATGACAGCTGGTTAACTCAACCCCACTTGTCTTCCCAAGCTTCTTTAGGTTAAGTTAGGCGACTCTGCCTTACCTTATAAGTTTTATAAGGTTACTTTATATGTCTGTAAAGACCAAGTGACTTTGAAACCATCCGGATGACTCCTTCTCCTTCTTCTCTTTACTTGTTAATGATCTAACCTCCTTTTATTGCTTCTTGTCAACACTCCCCCTCAAGCTTGACCATAGAGTTTGGTCAAGCTTGGAAACCATGAAGCATTCCCTCATTGAAACGTTTACTTAGAAAAACCACTTGGGATAAAAACCAAGCAAAGGAAAAAGTGTACAACACTTCATGGCAAGAGGATCAGTGACAAGAGAGATCTATGAGTCCAAGCTTAGGATGAATGAACTCACAAACCTTTCTGCTTGCTGTCTTGGTGAATATGTCAGCTAGTTGATCTTCACTTCTTGTGTAGCATGGAAGGATCACTTGCTACTCCACTGCTTGTCTCACCTTGTGGCAGTCTACTTCTATATGTTTTGTCCTCTAATGAAAGACTGAATTGGATGCAATGTGTATTGCAGTCTGGTTGTCACAATGGATAGTCATTGATGTGTCGATCTCAATCCCCAAGTCTTTTAGCAGCCCCTTGATCCATATAAGCTCACTAGTGAGTTTTCTCATTGACCTATACTCTGCCTCAGCACTGGAACAAGACACCCCCTTCTGCTTCTTGCTCTTCCATGTGACCAGGTTCCCTCCAATGAAGGTGCAGTAACCTGTGGTTGATCTCCTATCAACTCTGTCTCCAGCCCAATCAGCATCACAATATCCAACAACCTCAGTGCTTTTGTTGCAAGCCATCCATACTCCTTGACCAGGCGCCTCTCTTAGGTACCTCAAGATTCTCTTCACCATGTTCCAGTGATGTATCTTAGGGGCTTGCATATGCTGGCTCACTTGATTTACAGCAAAACACACATCCGGCTGAGTGATAGTGATGTATATGAGCTTTCCAACCATTCTTCTATACTTTTTGACATCAGTAAAGAGAGTGATATCATACTCCCCCTCTCGCAGCACCTTGTAGCCTTCTTCCAATGGTGTCTTGGCCTGTTTACTCCCAAGGTCTCCTGCCTCATTTAAAATATCAAGTGTGTACTTCCTTTGGGATAAGAAGATTCCCTCCTTGGAGCGGCACAATTCAATCCCTAGGAAGTACTTCAACTCTCCCAAATCTTTAATATCAAAGGCAGTTTTAAGAAAGGCTTTAATTGAGGAGATACCTTCCTGGTTGCTACCAGAGATGATGATATCATCCACATACACCAAGATGACTACAATGCCTTTGTTGCTGGTCAGTGTGAATAGAGAGTGGTCAGCTTGAGACTTCACAAAACCTCTCCCATTGAGTGTTGTACTCAGTTTGTGGTACCAAGCTCTTGTGGATTGCTTTAGGCCATAGATAGCTTTCTTTAGTCTCAAGACATTTCCTGGTTTCACCATGTCTTCTAGACCAGGGGGTGGTCTCATATACACCGCATCTTCCAGCTCTCCTTGGAGAAAGGCATTCTTTACATCCATCTGCCACAGATCCCACTCCAAGTTGACAGCAAGTGATAAAGGGATTCTTATAGTGTGCAGCTTAGCCACTGGTGCAAAGGTGTCTAGATAATCTTCACAATAGACCTGAGTGTACCCTCTTGTTACTAATCTTGTCTTCTTTCTCTCTGGCTTGCCATTGGCTCCATACTTGATTGTATATAAAAGCTGACTGGTTACTACTTTCTTTCCTTTGGGAAGAGATGTCTCAAACCATGTGTCATTCTTAACCATGGCTCCCATCTCATCTCCAACTGATGCTATCCACTCCTCATGTTGCATAGCCTCTTCATATGTTCTTGGAATGTATTCTTGATCCAATTCACTGATAAAGACTTGATGCACTTCTGGATAGTGGGCAAGCGAGCAAGCTGCACTGGTTGGATGAGCTACAGCTTCAGCATTGAAGTATACTCTTGTGTTGATCCAATTTGAAGCTGGTTTCCTGATCCTTGTGCTCCTTCTTAAAGGGTGTATCTGCTCAGGTTCTGCTTCATTTCCATTGTCTGGCTCCTCCACTTGAATCTCAGTGTCGGATTCTGGTTGTATCTCATCTTGATCATGAACTACTGAGTTTTCTTCAGGTTGAGCTGGCGAAGGCTGCTCATCATTTCCATTACCCCCCTCATGATCAGGATGAGGGACTCCAACATCTTCTACTGATTATCTCATCCTGGTTGGTCCTTGCTGTGGAGTACATTGATGTAGGGGCCATAGCACTTCCTCCACCATTGTTGTTAGAGCACATTGAGCTTGGACTCACTGATTCAGTTCCATCAGTTTAGAGGTGGGCTCTTGCATCCTGAAAGCGTGGCTCCTTAAACTTGTTTGGCTTAAGGTGAGGGTGGAGAATCCAGCACTTGTCTTTCATGTGGCCTTTTTTCTTGCAATGGTCACAGATCAAGGCCTTCCTATCATCTTGCTTGTAAGCTGCCTTGTTTGCCACTGCTTCCTCAGCTTGGTGAGCCATGGTTAAGTCTCCTTTACTTCCAAATAAGCCCACTGAGCCTTCCTCCTTCTGGATTTGAGCACATACTTCATCCAGGTCAGGTAGCTTATCAGCTCACAAGATGTGCTTAATCAGGCTTCCATAAGATGGGTTGAGAGTGAGCAGTAGCCCAAATACTTTGTCCTCTTCACACCTTGTTAAGAGAGTGGCAGGGTCAGTTGTGTGAGGCCTTAGTAACTCCAACTCTGCCCAAAGAGATCTGTACTTGCCAAAATGAGGTTGAAACTCCCCATCTCCTTGGCTGAGAGCATTGATGGCTCTTTTCACTTCAAAAACTCTAGTAAGGTTGGAGACATTTCCATACACTTTGTAGAGAGTATCCCACAGCTGCTTGGTGGTCTCACAGTATGAGTAAGACTCCATAATAGCTGGTTCAAGGGAGATAAGGAGGGGTGTGAGCACCATGAGATCTTCCTGACCCCATTTGTCTTCATCAGCTACCACCATCTCCTTTCCATCTTTCTCCTTGGATAGTTTGTTTTGGAGCTGCTTTTGTTGAGACATGGCTCCATAAACCTTTTCCTCCAAGGGCAATCTTCACCATCCTGGCCCATAAGAGATAGTTAACTCCTTTTAAGGTCACAGGAATGCTGAGAGTTCGGTTGTTGTTGTTGCTGCTATCCATCTTTGCTTCCACTCGCCAAGAACACAAGAACAGGAGAGAGAAGGATTTAAAAGATGGAGAGAAATAAATTCAGAGTGTTTGCGGAAGAAAGAGTAGGTTCAAGAGCTTTGTCGCTCTGATACCATAATAAAATGAGAGATTATTTATTGCTGGAGAATGAAGAACATGAAGAACAAGAGAGAGAGAATAAGGGATTTCGACATTAGAGAGAGATAAGGAGAGAAAAATATTTTCCTTAATTTATTTCTAGATGCATACAATTATATTTAAAGACAAAGAAGAAATAGAGAGGAAATCAACATCACACTGGATAAAAGACTACACTGGATGAAAGACTGTATTCTGACTGGATAAAAGACTGTCTTCTGACCCAGCAGCTCTTTTGGCAGTAGATCTGGATTTGAATTCAAACTTGACCATGACAGCTGGTTAACTCAACCCCACTTGTCTTCCCAAGCTTCTTTAGGTTAAGTTAGGCGACTCTGCCTTACCTTATAATTTTTATAAGGTTACTTTATATGTCTGTGCAGACCAAGTGACTTTGAAACCATCCGGATGACTCCTTCTCCTTCTTCTCTTTACTTGTTAATGATCACACCTCCTTTTATTGCTTCTTGTCAACAGAAGTGACTCCAGTTTACCATGTTAGGAGATTTGGCAATTTCTTTTTGATTCTAATTAAACCAGAATGAATCAAGATGTAAGAAGCTTTATTTGGACTCATAAATCAGTGGATAATCACCCTGAAGTTGAATCAATATCATAGGAGTTATGATGAAGATGTTATTCCACTTTTAACCGAAGTGATTCCAGTTTACCCTGTTTGGAGATTTGGTAATTTCTTCTTGATTCTAATCAAACCAGAATGAATCAAGATGTAAGAATCTTGATTTGGACTCAAAAATCAGTGTAGAATCATCCTGAAGTTGAATCAATATCATTGGACTTATGATGAAGAAGTTATCCCACTTTTAACCGAAGTTATTCCAGTTTTCCTTGTTTGGAGATTTGATAATTTATTCTTGATACTAATAAAACCAGAATGAATCACGATGAAAGAAGCTTTATTTGGACTCATTAATCAGTGTAGAATCACCCTGAAGTTGAAGCAAGATCATAGGAGTTATGATGAAGAAGTTATCCCACTTTTAACCGAAGAGATTCCAGTTTATCCTGTTTGGAGATTTGGCTATTTCTTCTTGATTCTAATTAAAACAGAATGAATCAAGATGTAAGAATCCAGTTTACCATGTTTGGAGATTTGACAATTTCTTCTTGATTCTAGTCAAACCAGAATGAATCAAGATGTAAGAAGCTTTATTTGGACTCATAAATCAGTATAGAATCATCCTGAAGTTGAATCAATATCATTGGAGTTATGATGAAGAAGTTATCCCACTTTTAACCGAAGTGATTCCAGTTTGCCATGTTTGGAGAGTTGGCAATTTCTTCTGGATACTAATAAAACCAGAATGAATAAAGATGTAAGAAGCTTTATTTGGACTCATAAATCAGTGTAGAATCACCCTGAAGTTGAATCAAGTTCATAGGAGTTATGGTGAAAAAGTTATCCTACTTTTAACCGAAGTGACTCCAGTTTACCATGTTTGGAGATTTGGTAATTTCTTCTAGATTCTAATCAAACCAGAATGAATCAAGATGTAAGAATCTTAATTTGGACTCAAAAATCAGTGTAGAATCATCCTGAAGTTTAATCAATATCATTGGACTTATGATGAAGAAGTTATCCCACTTTTAACCGAAGTGACTCAGTTTATCCTGTTTGGAGATTTGGAAATTTCTTCTTGATTCTAATCAAACCAGAATGAATCAAGATGTAAGAAGCTATATTTGGACTCATAAATCAGCATAGAATAATCTTGAAGTTGAATCAATATCATTGGAGTTATGATGAAGAAGTCATCTCACTTTTAACCGAAGTGATTCCAGTTTGCTCTATTTGGAGATGTGGAAATTTCTTCTTGATACTAATAAAACCAGAATTAATCACGATGTAAGAAGTGATTTGGACTCATAAATGAGTGTAGAACCACCCTGAAGTTGAAGCAATATCATAGGAGTTATGATGAAGAAGTTATCCCACTTTTAACCGAAGTGACTCCAGTTTACCCTGTTTGGAGATTTAGAAATTTCTTCTTGATTCTAATCAAACCAGAATGAATCAATATGTAAGAAGCTTTATTTGGACTCATAAATCAGTGGATAATCACCCTCAAGTTGAATCAATATCATAGGACTTATTATGAAGATGTTATTCCACTTTTAACCGAAGTGATTCCAGTTTACCGTGTTTGGAGATTTGGCAATTTCTTCTTGATTCTAATCAAACCAGAATGAATCAAGATGTAAGAATCTTGATTTGGACTCATAAATCAGTCTAGAATCATCCTGAAGTTTAATCAATATCATTGGACTTATGATGAAGAAGTTATCCCACTTTTAAACGAAGTGATCCCAGTTAATCCTGTTTGGAGATTTGGCAATTTATTCTTGATATTAATAAAACAAGAATGAATCACGATATAAGAAGCTCGATTTGAAGTCGTTAATCAGTGTAGAATGACCCTGGAGTTAAATCAATATCATTGGAGTTATGATGAAGAAGTTATCCCACTTTTAACCGAAGTGATTCCAGTTTGCCATGTTTGGAGAGTTGGCAATTTCTTCTTGATACTAATAAAACCAGAATGAATAAAGATGTAAGAAGCTTTATTTGGACTCATAAATCAGTGTAGAATCACACTGAAGTTGAATCAAGATCATAGGAGTTATGGTGAAGAAGTTATCCCACTTTTAACCGAAGTGACTCCAGTTTACTATGTTTGGAGATTTGGCAATTTCTTCTTGATTCTTATCAAACCAGAATGAATCAAGACGTAAGAAGCTTTATTTGGACTCATAAATCAGTGGATAGTCACCCTGAAGTTGAATCATTATCATAGGAGTTATGATGAATATGTTATTCCACTTTTAACCGAAGTGATTCCAGTTTACCCTGTTTGGAGATTTGGCAATTTCTTCTAGATTCTAATCAAACCAGAATGAATCAAGATGTAAGAATCTTGATTTGGACTCATAAATCAGTGTAGAATCATCCTGAAGTTGAATCAATATCATTGGACTTATGATGAAGAAGTTATCCCACTTTTAACCGAAGTGATTCCAGTTTTCCTTGTTTGGAGATTTGACAATTTATTCTTGATACTAATAAAACCAGAATGAATCACGATGAAAGAATCTTGATTTGGACTCATTAATCCGTGTAGAATCACCCTGAAGTTGAAGCAAGATCATAGGAGTTATGATGAAGAAGTTATCCCACTTTTAACCGAAGTGACTCCAGTTTATCCTGTTTGGAGATTTGGCTATTTCTTCTTGATTCTAATTAAACCAGAATGAATCAAGATGTAAGAAGCTTTATTTGGACTCATAAATCAGTATAGAATCATCCTGAAGTTGAATCAATATCATTGGACTTATGATGAAGAAGTGATCCCACTTTTAACCGAAGAGATTCCAGTTTATCCTGTTTGGAGATTTGGCTATTTCTTCTTGATTCTAATTAAAACAGAATGAATCAAGATGTAAGAATCTCTATTTGAACTCATAAATCAGTTGAGAATCATCCTGAAGTTGAATCAATATCATTGGAGTTATGATGAAGATATTATCCCACTTTTAACCGAAGTGATTCCAGTTTGCCCTGTTTGGAGATTTGGCAATTTCTTCTTGATACTAATAAAACAAGAAGGAAACACGATATAAGAATCTTGATTTGAACTCATAAATCAGTTTATAATCACCATGAAGTTGAATCAAGATCATAGGAGTTATGGTGAAGAAGTTATCCCAGTGTTAACCGAAGTGACTCCAGTTTATCATGTACGGAGATTTGACAATTTCTTTTTGATTCTAATCAAACCAGAATGAATAAAGATGTAAGAAGCTTTATTTGGACTCATAAATCAGTGGATAATCACCATGAAGTTGAATCAATATTATAGGAGTTATGATGAAGATGTTATTCCACTTTTAACCGAAGTGATTCCAGTTTACCCTGTTAGGAGATTTGGCAATTTCTTCTTGATTATAATCAAACCAGAATTAATAAAGATCTAAGACTCTTGAATTGGACTCATAAATCAGTTTAGAATCATCTTTAAGTTGAATCTATACCATTGGACTTATGATGAAGAAGTTATCCCACTTTTAACCGAAGTGATTCCAGTTTTCCTTTTTGGTGATTTGGCAATTTATTCTTGATACTAATAAAACCAGAATGAATCACGATGTAAGAAACATGATTTGGACTCATTAATCAGTGTAGAATCACCCTGAAGTTGAAGCAAGATCATAGGAGTGTATGATGAAGAAGTTATCCCACTTTTAACCAAAGTGACTCCAGTTTATCCTGTTTGGAGATTTGACATTTTTTTCTTGATTCTAATCAAACTAGAATGAATCAAAATGTAAGAAGCTTTATTTAGACTCATAAATCAGTATAGAATCATCCTGAAGTTGAAATCAATATCATTGGACTTATGATGAAGAAGTTATCCCACTTTTAACTGAAGTGATCCCAGTTAACCCTGTTTGGAGATTTGGCAATTTATTCTTGATACTAATAAAAAAAGTATGAATCACGATGTAAGAAGCTTGATTTGGACTCATTAATCAGTGTAGAATCACCATGGACTTGAATCAATATCACTGAAGTTATGATGCAGAATTTATTCCACTTTTAACCGAAGTGATTCCAATTTACCCTATTTGGAGATTTGGTAATTTCTTCATTATTCTAATCAAACCAGAATGAATCACGATGTAAGAAGATGTATTTGGACTCATAAATTAGCTTAGAATCACCCTGAAGTTGAATCAAGATCATAGGAGTTATGATGAAGAAGTTATCCCACTTTTAACCGAAGTGATTCTAGTTTATCCTGTTTGGAGATTTGGCAATTTCTTCTTGGTTCTAATCAAACCAGAATGAATAAAGATGTAAGAAGCTCTATTTAGACTCATAAATCATTGGAGAATCACCCTGAATTTGAATCAATATCATAGGAGTTATGATGAAGATGTTATTCCGATTTTAACCGAAGTGATTCCAGTTTACCCTGTTTGGAGATTTGGCAATTTCTTCTTGATTATAATCAAACCATAATGAATCACGATGTAAGAAGCTTCATATGGACTCATAAATCAGTGTAGAATCACCCTGGAGTTGAATCAATATCATTAGAGTTATGATGAAGAAGTTATCCAACTTTTAACCGAAGTGATTCCAGTTTGCCCTGTTTGGAGAGTTGGCAATTTCTTCTTGAAACTAATAAAACCAGAATGAATCAAGATGTAAGAAGCTTTATTTGTACTCATAAATCAGTGGATAATCATCCTCAAGTTGAATAAATATCATAGGAGTTATGATAAAAATGTTATTCCACTTTTAACCGAAGTGATTCCAGTTTACCCTGTTTGGAGATTTGGTAATTTCTTCTTGATTCTAATCAAACCATAATGAATAAAGATGTAAGAATCTTGATTTGACTCATAAATCAGTGTAGAATCATCCTGAAGTTAAATCAATATCATTGGACTTATGATGAAGAAGTTATCCCACTTTTAACCGAAGTGATTCCAGTTTTCCCTGTTTGGAGATTTGGCAATTTATTCTTGATACTAATAAAACCAGAATGAATCACTATGTAAGAAGCTTGATTTGGACTCATTAATCAGTTTATAATTACCCTGAAGTTAAATCAAAATCATAGGAGTTATGATGAAGAATTTATCCCACTTTTAACCGAAGTAACTCCAGTTTATCCCGTTTGGAGATTTGGCAATTTCTTCTTGATTCTAAATCAAAACAGAATGAGTCAAGATGTAAGAAGATAGATTTGGACTCATAAATCAGTATAGAATCATCCTGAAGTTGAATCAATATCATTGGAGTTATGATGAAGAAGTTATCCCACTTTTAACCGAAGTGATTCCAGTTTGCCCTGTTTGGAGAGTTGGCAATTTCTTCTTGATACTAATAAAAACAGAATGAATAAAGATGTAAGAAGCTTTATTTGGACTCATAAATCAGTGTAGAATCACCCTGAAGTTGAATCAAGTTCATAGGAGTTATGGTGAAGAAGTTATCCCACTTTTAACCGAAGTGACTCCAGTTTACCATGTTTGGAGATTTGACAATTTCTTCTTGATTCTAGTCAAACCAGAATGAATCAAGATGTAAGAAGCTTTATTTGGACTCATAAATCAGTGGATAGTCACCCTGAAATTGAATCAATATCATAGGAGTTATGATGAAGATGTTATTCCACATTTAACCGAAGTGATTCCAGTTTTCCCTGTTTGGAGATTTGGCAATTTATTCTTGATACTAATAAAACCAGAATGAATCACGATGTAAGAAGCTTGATTTGGACTCATTAATCAGTTTATAATTACCCTGAAGTTAAATCAAAATCATAGGAGTTATGTTGAAGAAGTTATCCCACTTTTAACGGAAGTAACTCCAGTTTATCCTATTTGGAGATTTGGAAATTTCTTCTAGATTCTAATCAAAACAGAATGAGTCAAGATGTAAGAAGATAGATTTGGACTCATAAATCAGTATAGAATCATCCTGAAGTTGAATCAATATTATTGGAGTTATGATGAAGAAGTTATCCCACTTTTAACCGAAGTGATTCCAGTTTGCCATGTTTGGAGAGTTGGCAATTTCTTCTGGATACTAATAAAACCAGAATGAATAAAGATGTAAGAAGCTTTATTTGGACTCATAAATCAGTGTAGAATCACCCTGAAGTTGAATCAAGTTCATAGGAGTTATGGTGAAAAAGTTATCCTACTTTTAACCGAAGTGACTCCAGTTTACCATGTTTGGAGATTTGGTAATTTCTTCTAGATTCTAATCAAACCAGAATGAATCAAGATGTAAGAATCTTAATTTGGACTCAAAAATCAGTGTAGAATCATCCTGAAGTTTAATCAATATCATTGGACTTATGATGAAGAAGTTATCCCACTTTTAACCGAAGTGACTCAGTTTATCCTGTTTGGAGATTTGGAAATTTCTTCTTGATTCTAATCAAACCAGAATGAATCAAGATGTAAGAATATTTATTTGGACTCATAAATCAGAATAGAATAATCTTGAAGTTGAATCAATATCATTGGAGTTATGATGAAGAAGTCATCCCACTTTTAACCGAAGTGATTCCAGTTTGCTCTATTTGAAGATTTGGAAATTTCTTCTTGATACTAATAAAACCAGAATTAATCACGATGTAAGAAGTGATTTGGACTCATAAATAAGTGTAGAACCACCCTGAAGTTGAAGCAATATCATAGGAGTTATGATGAAGAAGTTATCCCACTTTTAACCGAAGTGACTCCAGTTTACCCTGTTTGAAGATTTAGAAATTTCTTCTTGATTCTAATCAAACCAGAATGAATCAATATGTAAGAAGCTTTATTTGGACTCATAAATCAGTGGATAATCACCCTCAAGTTGAATCAATATCATAGGACTTATTATGAAGATGTTATTCCACTTTTAACCGAAGTGATTCCAGTTTACCCTGTTTAGAGATTTGGCAATTTCTTCTTGATTCTAATCAAACCAGAATGAATCAAGATTTAAGAATCTTGATTTGGACTCATAAATCAGTCTAGAATCATCCTGAAGTTTAATCAATATCATTGGACTTATGATGAAGAAGTTATCCCACTTTTAAACGAAGTGATCCCAGTCAATCCTGTTTGGACATTTGGCAATTTATTCTTGATACTAATAAAACAAGAATGGATCACGATATAAGAAGCTCGATTTGGAGTCATTAATCAGTGTAGAATCACCCTGGAGTTAAATCAATATAATTGGAGTTATGATGAAGAAGTTATCCCACTTTTAACCAAAGTGATTCCAGTTTGCCATGTTTGGAGAGTTGGCAATTTCTTCTTGATACTAATAAAACCAGAATGAATAAAGATGTAAGAAGCTTTATTTGGACTCATAAATCAGTGTAGAATCACACTGAAGTTGAATCAAGATCATAGGAGTTATGGTGAAGAAGTTATCCCACTTTTAACTAAAGTGACTCCAGTTTACTATGTTTGGAGATTTGGCAATTTCTTTTTGATTCTTATCAAACCAGAATGAATCAAGATGTAAGAAGCTTTATTTGGACTCATAAATCAGTGGATAGTCACCCTGAAGTTGAATCATTATCATAGGAGTTATGATGAAGATGTTATTCCACTTTTAACCGAAGTGATTCCAGTTTACCCTGTTTGGAGATTTGGCAATTTCTTCTAGATTCTAATCAAACCAGAATGAATCAAGATGTAAGAATATTTATTTGGACTCATAAATCAGTGTAGAATCATCCTGAAGTTGAATCAATATCATTGGACTTATGATGAAGAAGTTATCCCACTTTTAACCGAAGTGATTCCAGTTTTCCTTGTTTGGAGATTTGACAATTTATTCTTGATACTAATAAATCCAGAATGAATCACGATGAAAGAAGCTTGATTTGGACTCATTAATCCGTGTAGAATCACCCTGAAGTTGAAGCAAGATCATAGGAGTTATGATGAAGAAGTTATCCCACTTTTAACCGAAGTGACTCCAGTTTATCCTGTTTGGAGATTTGGCTATTTCTTCTTGATTCTAATTAAACCAGAATGAATCAAGATGTAAGAAGCTTTATTTGGACTCATAAATCAGTATAGAATCATCCTGAAGTTGAATCAATATCATTGGACTTATGATGAAGAAGTGATCCCACTTTTAACCGAAGTGATCCCAGTTAACCCTTTTTGGAGATTTGGCAATTTATTCTTGATACTAATAAAAACAGAATGAATCACGATGAAATAAGCTTGATTTGGAATCATTAATCAGTGTAGAATCACCCTGGAGTTGAATCAATATCATTGGAGTTATGATGAAGAAGTTATCCCACTTTTAACCGAAATGATTCCAGTTTACCCTGTTTGGAGATTTGGCAATTTCTTCTTGATACAAATAAAACTAGAATGAATCACGATGTAAGAATCTTGATTTGGACTCATAAATCAGTTTAGAATGACCCTGAAGTTGAATCAAGATCATAGGAGTTATGATGAAGAAGTTATCCCACTTTTAACCGAAGTGATTCCAGTTTACCCTGTTTGGAGATTTGGCAATTTCTTCTTGGTTCTAATTGAAATCTTGAGAGAAACTTGAGTATAGACAGAAGATAGAGTGAAGAATAGAGAGAATAGAGAGACTTGATAAAAAAGTAAAGACTAATCTGGGTAAACCTAAGAAACCATTAGAGAGAGTTTAGAGAGATAAACGAGAGAGAGAGACTGAAAATCCTCGTTATACTTGATGGTAAGCAAGGTTTACAATATATAGAGTAAGATTAGGATAAGGTTTCAACGTAAACTAAAGCTAAACGTGTGTAGTCAAGCTAAGGAGGAGCGTCTATTTGAAATGCTTGGACCAGAAGCTCCACACGCTTGATGCCAAAGGCATCTTGACCAGATGCTCTTCCTTTCCAGCCACGAGCCAGCCTGTCAGACGCGCCTCTCTTATCCTTTTGTTCAAGCCTTATCCGTGTGGTAAGTGGTAAAGGTGAACTTGGTCGAGTTACTAGTTTACCCGGGTAACTTCTTCTCCAAGGTGATCAAGTGTACGACCACTTGTACGGCCTCTTGTACGGTCACTTGTACGGACAACTCAAACTCACTTCCTCCCAAATCCTTTATGCTTCTTCTATCATTTAACCATTTTTATTCAACACTCCCCCTCAAGCTTGACTATGGGAATCAGTCAAGCTTGGATGCCATGAGATCTTCCTCATTAAAAACCTTATCAAAGAAAACCCTCCTTAGGGATAAAACCTTGACAAGGAAAAGAGTAAAGACCTCATGACAAAGGGGATCAGCTCCTTCTGGTGAGATCAATGAGTCCTAACCTCGTGTGAATGGACTCAATAGTCTTCTGTCTAGCTGCCTTGGTGAACACATCAGCTAGTTGATCATCACTCCTTGTGTAGCAAGGTAAGATATCTCCGGATACAATCATTTGCCTCACCTTATGGCAATCCACTTCAATATGCTTTGTTCTTTCATGGAACACCGAGTTGGAGGCAATGTGGATGGCTGCTTGGTTGTCACAATGCATGGTCATAGGTGTGTCTTGATCAACCCCCCAAGTGCTTCAGTATGCCCTTCATCCATATCAACTCATTTGTCAACTTCAGCATGGCTCTGTATTCAGCTTCTGCGCTTGAGCATGACACCACATTCTGCTTCTTGCTCTTCCAAGTGACCAGATTCCCTCCAATGAATGTGCAATAACCAGTTGTAGACTTCCTATCCATCCTATCTCCAGCCCAATCAGCATCACAATATCCTACCACTTCAGTGCTCTTGTTGCAACCCATCCATACTCCTTGATTGATTGAGCCATTCAGGTACATGAGTAGTCTATTCACCATGTTCCAGTGATGCTCCTTTGGGGCTTGCATATATTGACTCACCTGATTCACAGCAAAGCATATATCAGGTCTTGTTATGGTTAAGTAAATCAACTTACCAACAAGCTTTCTATAAAGCTTGGCATCTTGAAATTGTGGACTGTCTTCAATCTCCCCCTCATGTGGAACTTTATATCCATCTTCAAGAGGAGTTGTAGATGTCTTCCCTCCATACATCCCTGCATCTTTCAAAAGATCAAGTGTATACTTTCTTTGGGACAGAAATAAACCTTCATTAGACCTACATAACTCAATTCCAAGAAAGTATTTCATCTCCCCCAAATCTTTAATTTCAAAGACAGATTTTAGATAGTCTTTAGTAGATTGTATACCTGGCTTATCACTTCCAGTAATGATGATATCATCAACATATACTAGAAGGACAACTATACCTGAGGATGTAGTGAGTGTGAAGAGGGTGTGATCGAGTTCAGACCTTTTGAAGCCTCTTCCATTCAAGGTGGTGCTGAGTTTGTTGTACCAAGCTCTTGGTGACTGCTTAAGACCATATATAGCTTTCTTCAACCTTAGAACGTTTCCTTTCTTCACCAAATGTTCCAAACCAGGTGGAGGATACATATAGACTTCATCTTCAAGTTCTTCTTGTAGGAATGCATTCTTCACATCCATTTGCCAAAGACCCCATTCCAGATTCACTGCTAATGACAATACTATTCTAATGGTGTGGAGCTTTGCAACTGGAGCAAAAGTATCTAGGTAGTCTTCACCATAAGTCTGAGTAAATCCTCTAGCAACCAATCTAGTCTTCTTTCTATCTACCTTCCCATTTGCTAGGTATTTGATTGTGAAGATCCATCTACTAGACACTGCCCTTCTTCCCTCTTGGTAGCTCACTCCATTACCAAGTATCATTCTTAACCATTGCATCAGCCTCAGCTCCTACTGATTCCTTCCACTCCTTATCCTTTATTGCCTCCTCATAAGATGCTGGAACATAGCTCTCATCCAGACTTGTCATAAATGCACAGTGATCTTTAGGATAGAATGCTAGAGAGCAAGAGACTTGAGATGGATGTTCCACAGCTTGCGCATTGTAATATACTCTGGTGTTTATCCAATTTGATGGAGGGTTCCTCACTCTTGTACTCCTCCTCAGTGGTTGAACCGCAGGTTGAGGTTGTTCTATCTCTCCTTCTTCATGCTCATCTTGCTCATTCCTCCTTCTTCCTCCACATTTCCTTGATCCACATCTTGATCATGAATGCCTGATCCTTCCTCATCTTGATCATGATCAGTTTCAGTTCCATTCCCCCCCTCATGATCAAGGTGGGGAGCTTGATTTACTTCAGTGGTGGGGACCTTGATGATGTCCTCCTCCAGGTTGTTGATCTTGAGACATGTTAATTCCAAGACTCTCCAGGATAATCCTCAAATTAGATGCCTTTTCAGTAGCAAAGTCTTTCAACTCTGTCTGGTTCTTCTCATCATAGAAACCTCTATCCTCCACAAACTTCACATCCCTTGACACCAGAACTCTTCTTGTTATTGGATCATAACACTTGTAACCCTTTTGAGTTGGCGAGTACCCTATGAACATCCCTTTGGTGCTCTTTGCTTCCAACTCGTTCCTAAGCTCTCCTGGTTTGAGAACAAAACAAAGGCAACCAAAGACCCGGAGATGATCTAAGGTTGGTCTATGCTTGTTCAAAACCTCAAATGGTGACTTATCCTCAAGGATCCTGGTTATTAATCAGGTAACACGCAGTAGCAACTGCATCACTCCAGAACCTCTTTGGGACATTAGCTTGAAACATCATAGACCGAGCTACCTCCATAAGGTGTCTGTTATTTCTCTCTGCCACTCCATTTTGTTGAGGTGTATAAGGACAGCTTGTTTGATGAAGAATTCCATGCTGAGATAGGTGTTGCTTGAATGCTTGACTTGTATACTCCCCACCATTATCTGATCTAAAAATTTTGAGCTTGGCATTGAAATGGTTTAGTCACATAGTTTTGAAAGTTTTCAAAATGCCATCAAGCACCCTATCTTTAGATGGAATCAAGGTTATCCAGGTTATTTAGATTTCTCATCTATGAATGTAAACAAAATACTTATGGTTCTCCCTAGACAAAACAAGGGGAAGTCCACACATCCCGAGTGAATCAAATCAAAGCAATGATCATAGATAGTTGTGGATTTATGAAACACAGTCTTACAATGCTTGCCTAAGATACAAGCTTCACAATCATTATTTTCAAACACAACACCTGAAACCATTAAGTTTAAAGCTCTAACATGAGGATGTCCTAGTCTAGCATGCCACAAAGCATTCTTATTCAAACCAGAAGTAGAAACAGAAGTAAATGAACATCAATGATCAGGAAAAGAAGCAAGCTCTTCAAGCAAATATAGATCTCCTTTTGTCACTCCTTGTCCAACCAACTGACTGCTCTCAATATCCTGAGACTTCACATCATTAGGGCTAAAGATAACATTACAATTAAGATCAGTGGTGCATTTCTTGACAGACAATAGGTTTGAGGTGAATTCAGGCATATAAAAAGCTCTAGTCTCCTTATCAAATAATTTCAACTTGCCTATACCCTAATTGGAATTTCTATCTCCATTATCAATCATAACATGTCCAATTTGCTGATTCTACTATCTCTAATAAGACTAGTATCACTTATCATATGATGAGATGCACCAGAATCAATTAT